>UELX01003407.1:0-23619 GCA_900480035.1 Eupelmus urozonus | reverse complement strand
TTTTTATAACCTTACCCTAACGAAAATTCAAAAATTCAAATGAACATTCGGGCAGATATGATAGTGACCCAGTGTACATGAATTCCGAGATGTTTTTGGATAATAGAGATGGAAAAATTCTTCAAGATCATTTATAACGCATTTTACATAGTTCTTTCAAATGCTAAATTGAAAATATCGTAACAATACTATGAAAGCGAAATACGAGCTTTTGAATAAAAAATATATTGTTATTTGTATGCTTTTATCAAATAAAGACCATTTTTTCCAATAAGAAATTTTATTAGTTTTTTTATAAACATATTAAAAAATGTATGTCTTCATCGTACTTATCTTACAAAATAATTCAAAAAGAATTTTGTATTCGTTTTAATACTGTTTGAATTAAAAGAGTTAAGACTTAACTAAGAAAACAAGCAATCGAACGCATCGAGTAATTAAACTCCACAAGTGCTCCCACAAAAGATAATTAACATTTGAACCGTTGTTTCCAGTCATTTTGTTGCCGCCGCCATTTAACAAAATAACGACCCAATTAAAGGCGCGGGAAGACGACACCGGTAGGAGGCATAAAAAATCTAAGCTTGTAAAAGACCAAGAAACGAGACTCAGCCCGAGCCGCTCTGCATCATCCCACCTCCCTTATAACGATAAAACAACGGCCAAGGCTGGCTTTACGCCCTGCATTATTGTCAGCGGCAATATAAAAGGATACGCCATAAAAAGCCGAGGGCGCGCGCCTTGGCTAATAATAAATCGCGATACAAATGTCCCGCTGCGCGCTTTAGCAAATTGGCGCCGGGGCATTAGCCCGTAAAGGCCAAATCCCGCGACAAAGTAGCTGACGGCCCTCGCTTATGCACCTCCTGGAGCGCGTCACGCCTGCTTTATGTCTATTTTGGCTAGCCCCGCTCGTTTTACTCCTGCGAGTGGAGAGCTCGCTTTTTGGTCAGCCGCGAGCGCTGACGTTGACTTGCGTGCACGCACGAGGGAGAGCGCTGGGGACGGCAGTCGGAATTAAAATTTTTCATGCCCCCGGGGACGTTTTAAGAGTAACGTTTTCATACGTTTCGTGAGAAGTTTCTTTTGCGGGTTTTTTTGTTGGAGGTAAAATTTAATTTCGGGGTAAGTGGTGGTTAGAAGGATGGTTTTGCTAAGTGGGATTATTGTAGTTTGTTGTTATTTTAAAATGATGTAGACAGTGTTTTTATCGTTGAAAGATTCAAAAATTATTCAGACAAAACTTTGAAGAACAATTTTTAAATGGAAATATATTACTGTAAAAACAAAAAGTTTAAAATGATGAAAACGTTGACATATTGTAAATGTTGTCTTTTGCGCTCAGTTTTTTCATTTATTTTTTTCAAACATCCAAACGTAACGTTTCCGCCAATCATCTAATGTGACAGAACGATATGACTGTCGTATTCATCGCTTTTTATTCATATAAAATATTGAAAAAGCTTCGCGGAAATTTCATGCGCAGATGATTTCAGCAATTCAACATTAGTCATATGTTCAGTCAATGTATACATTTCCAACATATAATATACAACCTCTGAAAAGAACTCTGTTTCTCTTGAAATTTTGATGAATAATATAACATCAAAACAATTTTTCTTATTCCTGTATTTTTTATTACACAGATTTACCTTCAAACCACATGGTAAACTTTTCGAATCATGATAAAAGTATCACAGTATATTTTACAAAGTACATTCATGAACTTCAGATAAGAGGATAAAGTTTCATCGTTCGCGGCTCAAAAAAAGAAACAACAAATAATAAGACTCTCTAAGACTCGTACAGAAAGCCTTCATTAAGTAGTAGCAGCCAAGCACTGTAAGACCATTATAAAACCATAAGTTACCTTCTCCATCCCGACTAATCAGCTTTAACTGCATCTTTCTGAAATACCTCGCCTCGCAACAAAGCCTCGCCATACTTTCGCGCTTTAATTTTTCATCTCCCCCGGACTGCTTCAGCTTGTTCGCCTTACAGGGTCAGAGATCCCGTATAATCCAAAAGAGCATCCTCGCCGGCGAAATTACACTACTTTCGCGCGCATACACATCACGTACTTGCGCGAAACAAAGAAGCCAGCAGGGAAAAAACACAGGGTTAATTCTTGACAAAGCGATGCGCGCCGAGAGCTTTACGTTATTATTACCGTTTCTACTTTTCTGCGTGCTGAAATGTGCTTTGTCGCGCGGTCGAGCGTAGCCGTGACTCTATTTTAACGTAGCAGCTAGAAATTCGACGGCGCCTCCCTTTGCGGCGATATTATCGCGCGCTGTGTACGGCTGCGGGAGAAATTCTCGAGCTTTTGAGAGGATCGACTTCGCGTTGACGTTGCAAGCTTTCTCCGGGAGTAGGGCTTTCGCGCAAAGCCGTGTAGGTATATATGTGTGCAAGAATGGAGAAAGCTGTATGCGGGAATGCTTGTGTTTATGGTATCCTTTATGTTGCCTGCAGTCTTTGAGTCTTTCTGCTGTAAAATTTGTTATTTTGATAAGCTCGTTTCGTGAAATGAAGTTTTCTTATTAATTTTGGGGACGATATTTTTTGTACAGGGCGGGATTTGGTTTTTTAAGGATCTAGTGGAACAGCTGATTTATTTTTGCTTTTATTTTATTTTATGTTTATTTATTATCTTTTAAAATTTAAGCAATTATAAAAATAATAAAATAAGTATGTGGTACTAAATTAATAGTTCAAAAATTTGTTTAGAGAATATTAACATTTCGTAGTTACTGATACTTATTAGAATCTATTTTATACTCAATTTTTAATTTTGTGAAAAAATCTCAAGGGTAAGTTGTTTTTTAATTTAAAAAATAAGATGCCAAAGCAATATTTTTTCAAAATTAAAATTTTTTAATATAAGGTCCTTATGAATTTTTCTTATTTTGACTTAACTTTAGGTACTTATACTAGGACGTAGATAGCTGTCATGAGATCGCTATTACGTCAATTTACTTGGACGTACGGCGGTCACTTCTTTATAACTTTCTATACCTTTCTATCACAAATTTTTGTTTTGAAGCTACCTATAACTAAATTAAATTTTTCGTATGTTTTCATTTGCATAAATTTCTCATTTATTCTTTTTAACTCGAATTTTTCAAAAGAAAACTACCGAGTTTTCATACGAAGTCACTTCAAAGAAAAACACCTAGCAATTTAAAATTATATCACCACTTTATAATGGCATCCACAATCAAGAAGCACGCCAAAATTTATCCTTCCCGAAGCAGATTTTACATTTCCAAACCGGATAAATATTGAATTTTTCTCCGCGAAAAGCAAGATCTTACGTCAGGATCATTTCCGCTAACAGCATCGAAAATGCGACTCTAATGCAAGCGTGATGCACATTCACTCGGCCTTCGCGCGCTCCTCCACTCTTCCCCCTCTCCGTGATATTTAAGCGCGCTCCTTAAAATCGTAATTCCGTCCGTCTCTGGCCCCCAGCAGGCCGCGCATAAAGTCGTTTGAAATCTTAATGAAAACGCGCGGCAGTCGTCTTAAATCTCGTCCTAAGAGCCTCTGGCGCGAACTCTGCCTGAAATTCACGACAGCTCCTGTTTACACTAGACGCGGAGCGCCGCTTAATCCCCCGTATACATATACAGCTTGGCCCACGTAGGCAAAATTTGAAAGCGGAAGATATCGTCTCGTAGCGAGTTGCAGCAGCTCATCGAACTTGCTGTTAATTAGTGTTGATTTTGCCTTGATTAACGCCCCTCGGCCGGCCTCGAGGAATCGTCGGATTTCCGGGCTGCCCTCGGCGCCATTAATTTAAAGGCTGACGGCTGCAACGGGGGCTTCTTGTCGGGCCGAGCTTCCGAGGAGTTTTTGGGAGGAGGCGGGAGGAAGTTTGTTTTGTCGCGCGGGGAAGCCGAAATTTTATCGCTGCTGAAGTGCTTTCGAGCGCGCTGGCTCGGAGGGAACGCGAATGGAAAATAAGTGGGGATATATGTGTTTGTGCTTTTTCGAAACTTGCGATTTTTCGAGCTTCCATGTTTTTGGGAAGTGGCGGGGTGGGTTTCGGTGGGACGTGAGTTTTGGAAATTGCTTTGTTTGGCGTCGCTGAATAATATTCTGTTAGATCGGAAAGCGGTGGATGATTTTCAGCGTTATTTTGTTATTTTTGAACTTTGCGAAATGAGTTTTAATATTGAAATTCATAATCCAGCATTGCCAAGCATGCGGGAAGTATTAACATATTCATTCGTCATTTAAAAATACTAATACATATTTATTTAAATTCAAAGCCGTTTATGTGTAATTAAACGATAATCCATCGGCCGCTGCATTTCGCGCATCATAAATATGCAAATTCCTTGCATTATATTGCGCTAATATGTAATAAATTTTCATTCACTTCCAGAAACGTTATTTAACATTAATCTCCATATTTTATGCACCCAAAAGAGCCTCGCGCTCGCGGCTTGATTAAACTCATCAAAGCACTATTTTACTAAATTACTTTAAAATAACCTCGAAAAAATCATCATCTTTCACGTTAAACAAACTATACCAAGTGCAATTAGAGCTCAAACTACACGGGCACACAACGAAATTCCATTGCCCCGATATTTCCATAAAATTAACGCCAAAGCCCAACATATGCGCCGGACGTTTAATTTATGCGAAAACCATTCGAACGACTTTCCCTCCCCAGCTTGATTGGCAGGTCAATATATCGCGACAATCCCCTGCTCGCATTATTCAGCGCGTTTTGTTAGCTCAGTCGCCGGCGTCGATAAAACGCCGCGCTTACATCCGCCACGGAAATTCGATGTATATGACCCACGCGTGTGTAGTCTAGTCTTTTTCTCCTCTCTGAAATAAGCCATATACGCTTGCCTCTTTGTTTTCGATATTGCGCTGCTCTTAAGGAAGATAGTAAGCCGGCGAAAGGCGCAGTCTGTTTGGGAAGACAGTTTAAGGCTGGCCCGTAAAATTTTGCGGGCGTTTCTTGTGTATACAGGCGCGACATTGTTTCGCGAGTGTAAGGAACTTTATCGCCGGTGTGTCGAGCTATAGTCGAGATTCTGCGGAGATGAAGTGCGTAGCTTGCGGCGGGGGGTGGGATAAGCGGATACGCTGGTTCCGCATCGGTTCGGTTTTACGCAGTGATACGTATAGGCCCGCGGAGTTTACAGAATAATGTTTTAGTGTGGGTGTAGAGGGTGGCTTTGTTCGGCGTTTATGGGTGGCAGGCCGGGCTCTGGCTTTGACAGGCTAAACCAAAACGACGGGTCCGACTTCAAAGGGCCGCCCCATCGGCGTTTCTGTTGGCGACAACTTTTCTGCGCTTTTTACTTTTATCGGTTTTTTAAAGGCTCGATTGCCGATTTGTTCTTGGAATTTGGCTGGATTAATTTTGTTGGCGACGTTGCGAAAAATTCTTGTTGGGAGAGTGATATGGTGGAAGTTAATTAAAGAGTGTATTTCTTGAAATAGAATTTAATAGATTATACGGAATAGTTCTCTGTCAAAGTTACGTACTTATTGAGAAGTGTGGAAGTTGGATTTGACCTAGTTACTCGTTTTGCTTCATTACAATAATTAAGGTTTAATCACAATAACGGCGGTACATTCTCAAGTGTTATGTATGCACTTAAAATCTAAAAGTGGCATCTTTTACATTAAGTTAGCGTTAAATTTAGTGTATGACCTTAAGATTTGAATTTATTTACATAAGTAGATGTTCGTGCATTCAATCTAAGTGAATATTATCTTGCCAAACCGCCAATATCTTCTGATTAATACGATGCGGATATAGAACAGCATAAGTAAATCCAGTGATGCACGATCTTATTTTTCGCTACAAACTACTTTAATTGTTATAAATGTTCTTATCGATTTTCTTGAGCACATTGAATTTTTGTAATTTATAACAGAATTAATTCAAAAGAGTTAATGTTCTGTATACTTAAAATAACTAATAAATTTCGAAGTATTAACTATATTTTATTATTTATTTTGAGTGTAAAGTTGTTGAGAGTTAAAATTGAAATTCTTAATAGTTCTATCTAATCATGAAAGCTGAAATTTACGTTACTTATTGTCAAAACAAACAAAATTAATGTATTTTCTTTAATAGACATAAATGGAACTACGAATGAAAACTTGATTCTATGTTGTTATAACAGCTGTATAAGCTCAATCTAAACTACCAGCTGATATAATTCAACCATTAATCGAAATAATTTTACCTTTAGTTTTGACTTTATATTAAATTACGCGATAATGCACTTCGCAACCAGCGAAGTGCAGAGAGAGGGAAGTTTCTTCGATAAACACAATTAAACTTTAATATCAAAAAACAATCTTAAACAAGCTTTACAAGTCATCTTTTAACTCAATTTTATTTTTAAATATAATGACATAATTTACGCGTACAAATATCATTATCTCAACAACTTTAAATCATGTTAAACATAATTCGCAAAACATCGAAATGAAAATTAACATTTCAGATTTACCAATAGACAATTTTTATAGCTATAACAATCCGAAAATTCCATCATTAAATTAAAAATATTCTCTTTCAAGTCAGGCCTAACATTTACAAATTCCACAACAGCTCTTTCCCAGCCGATCGGCCTGCTTTTCTTTAAAAGTTTGATGATTCCATTTGCCAGTCGAGCTTCACGGCGGCGCATCCAGTAAACCATGAAACTCGACGTTGCCGGAGCGGAAGGAGAAGAAGAAGAAGGAACCGACTGCGAGTGACAGTAATCGCTGTTTACGTAACTTTGACCCTCTGCATGCGCGCACGCCCCGGCTGTGCAAGCGAAGTAAAAGCTCTTTTCCCTCGCCTACTCTGTCTATCTGCCTCTCTGTCTCTCTCTCTCTCTCTTTGTTGCTTTTACTTCGCTGTGTGTACAAAACAAAAAGCGGCTTGATTCAGCCTCGCTCCGAATTACAGTCCGACTTTTATAGCGAGCCTCCTAAGTTTAAATGCCGCGATGCTTTCACTGCCTGTGCTTTTGAGGCGGAGGCAACATTGTCTTTGCTGCGAAAATGCGCTTCTTACGCGAAAAAAGTCGGATGATGTCTTTTTAACGCCGCCGCCGTCCCGGCTTGTTTCTTTCAGCTGGAATTTTTCCTCGCTCCCAGGGCGCTCGTTGCCCCGACGTTGAGACTAACGACGTTAGAAGGATGGAACAAGCTTCTTTTGCTCCTGCACGTAATCCGAGTGCTCGCTGCTTTTCTGATTCTAATTGATAATGCTGGATGTAGTCAGAGTTGGCTGGAAGTTAATGACAAAATATTTGATGCGAAAAGTAAGTTTGTGATTGTCGGTTTATGGTAATTATAGAAATATTTTATTTTGATTTTTCTTTAAAAAAAGTAACATTTTTATCTGAAATATTTATTTTTAGATGCGAGAGAATTGGCAAAAGTTGGAAAGAAATTTGCAAAGTTCATTTACTGCCAGCGAGAAGTAAAATAATGCAGTGCCGGTAATAGCCTACAAAGTAGGAAATAAAGGAAACGGCTAAGTAGGCGATAACTATCTTAGCGTGATTCTAAATCAGGGTCATTTCCTTTTTCTCCTGGCCCGTGAGAGAGAAAAAGCAGGCTTCGCCGCGCCGAGATTTTGCGTGGGCTGGAACATTTGTCTACATTATCATGGTGATGGCGTTCCTTGAAAACTAATTGCAATTCTTACTTTCTTAAAGAGAGAAAACTTCTCGACTAAATTTAAAATAATTAACTTTTCGCCGCACCGTAAAATGATTAACCAAAAAGTTAACGTCAAGCCCCGGCAAGCCTCATAAAAAATCAAATCCCAAACTTTCCGACCCCGTCCGACATTAAAAATTTATCTCGATTCAACTGCGCAAAGTCCCGGCGAGAATACAGCGATCAGGGATTCAAAAGAAAGCGCGCACGGCCCGGGCGTCCGGTTCATCATATAACTTCAAGAAATAGCATTAATAATCGAGAGTCGAAGTAGTTTGGCAGGGGCACCCTTCGGACTTGGGCGCGAAATTTTGGCCGCTGGAAAGTTGAGCGCGCGAAGACGTATACGGCACAAAGGTCCTGTATATACAGGTATAGATGCGTTGCTGGGCGAGGCTCTAGCCCCAGCAGCGAGTAACTTGTGCTTCCCGTATACTTCGGGAGCCGATAATTCATATTCGGCCTCTTGTACAGGCGCCCTCGGCATATCTCTATGTAGCTCGTATTTTATGGCCTTTTTCCGAAGGGTGAAGCGCTCGCGATTTTTCATTATTCGAAAGGGTTTGTTGTTAACAAACTGGGTTAACGGTTGTTCCGCAGGTCTTGCCTGATGAAATATAACATGCGATGCTTTAGCCTCGCGCCAAATGCAATGTTTACGTCTTATTACAATGAGGAGATAAATTTTCGAGAGAAATTAAGTTTTAAGTGATCGATAATGCTGGCCTTGGGCACGCCTTATGTAAGTTGTTTAAAACGAAAGAAACTTCCAGATAAGCTTTTTTGATATTACTTTTGTGTGTGTGTGTGTGTTCGCGCGCGAGTGTGTTGTGTATGAATGTGTGTAATGTCATGTAACAATTTAATTGAAGAAATTAATTGAACGTATCAGTTTTTAATTACAGAAAAAAGTTCTGCGGGAGATGCGTATGAAAAAGAAATAAATTAAAAAATTTCCAATTATTGATAAAGAAAAGATATTTTTAAAAGGAATAAATGATACCATCGACAGATTTTTTCCTCTTCAGCTTTCACTCTCAGAATAAATGAAGATTACATAAGTTTGTTTCAAACTTCAGAAGTATGCTAATAAACCTTGAGCTCATTACGGAGACATTGATTACCACTAATTGCATACAAACGCTTATTAAAAACTGTCATCCAATTTTCGACGTTCAATGAACAAGGTTGACTTGACATGATTTTTTAAAATAATTAATAAAATGTTATAAATAATTATAAACTATTTTTCGAATCCGTATAGAGTAATAAATGACAATTTATCAAACACAGTCAATTTTTACATATTCCAATTCTTTATTAATCTTTCATTGGTCCATCTCCTTTCTCAATTTATCAAACAGGTAGTAACAGTAAATCCTTTACGGTTTTTATACTTGCATACAAATTCGTAAAAAGCTTCCTAACAAATCCCATTCCTCTTCAATATAAAATATTTAATTTAATTCTCCCATGGCCAAATCAATACCCTTGCAACACATCCGCAAAGCTCGCCCCATCAAAACCCTTCGATCTCACTCGCTCTCATTATTTATTCCCCATCAAAACCTTCCGATCTCACTCGCGCTCATTGTTTATTCTCCATTCCTCTCCGCAGTGTATATTCTCATCCCCGCGCAGTCTTCATCTCTCTTCCCATATTGGCCTCTCGAATCCACAGGGCAGAGAAATGGCAAAAACGATAAATAAATGAAGCACGCTTGTCGTGCACGATGATGCGCCGGCTGCATCATGGAGAATGGATTAGTTATCCTCGGCGCCTGCGGCCTACGCGTGCGTCGACTGCAAATTCGACGAACTCCCGAATGGATTTAAATTCTATTTCCCGGTATACGCGAGTTTCCGTGATGAGCATAATGCTGGCTCGCGCGCGCGGAGAGCGGGTTAATCTCTTTTTTTCCCCTGGCGCAGTGCATCACGGACTTAATTAGAAATGTGTTGGGGTGTCTCACGTTTCAGGGGGGTTGGTTCGTTTTTGCCCGAGGCCCTATGATTACCCAATTAAGCGTGAGCTTTGATGATTAGTCCGCTAATGTCGCAGTGTCCAATTTTGCTCGCTGGAACGGGATTCGAATAAAGTCGGCTATTATGGCAGAATGAAAATGACATCGCTGGAGGGATAATTATTGTTGTTTCGGGAAAAAAGTGTTACTGGAATACAAGTTGAGCGAAATTGAAGATCTGTGTGTTTGATAAGATATTTTAATTTTTTGGATCAGGGAAATTGGGAAATTTTCATTTATTTTATTATTCAAAAAAATGACTAAGAAAGGGAAGATTAAAAGAAATTTTATTCTTTTCTAGAGCGTTAAAGCCAATATATTTAATTGTCACATAAAAACGAATATAACTTTAGAGTAAGTTCAGCAGTCTGTACCTTAAATGATATATTTTTCTGCAAAAATGTTGTTGATGCTTTTTCAAGATACGCAGTATACTTTAGTAGGCCGTAAAAATTGTCGTAGGTGAAATAGGCCATTCGGCTCCCTCTTTTTAAGACTTTACGATGCGTGAAGTAACTGTCGGCTAAGCCATGACCCCTAGCCTTGCTTTCGCCTTTTTATGCCAAAAAGGAATTTTTATTACAAGCTCTATTCACTAAAAACTATTGATCTTCAAGTACTAATTACAATTGGTTTCAGTGAAGACTAATAAAAATAATTATCAATGAAAAAAAAATGCATTACATGCATCTAATTTTAAAATATTTAAGTGTTTAACATACCTGACTATTGCGTTATCAAGTTAATCACTGAAGTGGAAATTAGGTTCATCACTTTCTTGGTTAAGAAGTCCTTCTAAGATCTTTTTCAGTTCTTCTTTCTCTTTTTCAGTGAGATCATCGCCATATTTTTCTAGTAATTGTTTTAGCAGTTCTTGAAATAATTTGACAAGTTCTTCAGCAACCTTAAAAAAATAAAATATTTGTACGAATAAATTAATTTGTATTTTCATAATTATTAAATAATAAAAAGAACTCACTTTTTCTTCTTCTTTCCTGGCTAGTTCTTCATATACCTCATCAGTACCGCCTATTCTAATGTCAATCTGTAAAATAACATAGACTTTTAACACTTGAAGGAAAATAGTGACATCAGTTCACTATTTTTGTACAAAAAAGTAATATATTTAAAAAATTTATATTTTGTTAATTGTATCTATTAACATAATCGCTCAGTTTATCTTAGATTAGATAGAAAAAATAAAAAAATAAGGATGAATATGAAAAATATCTTTTCACAAACATGTGATTTTGAAAAAAGATTTGAAGTACTATTTCAAAAGAACTTAATGTTTATAAGCAATGTACTTCGAATACTTTGCAGTTACTGTTATGAAACTGGTAGTACTTAAAGATATTAATATTTTAAGACAATTTTCCGAAAATAGTGTTATTTACTGCATAGTACTTAAATAAAAAATCTTACATCATTGTACTGATGATATCCAAATATTTTTTCCAGAAGTTTTTTCAGCTGCGCAACTGCTTGTTTAAGACCTTCATCATGAACTTCCTCTTCAATCTTGTGGAAAAATCCTTCAAAAACGCCTTTGAAAGCTTTACACAACTTTAAAAACAGTTTTATTTTCAATAAATCAAAATAAAAATATGAAATTAAAGTAAAATAGAAGATCTTACTTTCTTTATTGCGTCATTGAGAGCTGATTGAATCTCTTCTTCGGTTGTTGGATTATTGCTCTTAGTAAGAAGATATTTAATATATATATTTAATAAAATAAAATAAACATTTGTTGTAAAAAAATGTTTCTTAATTTGTGATAATTACCTACATAATTTTAATTTTTAAATAATATGTATTTAATTTACCTCTGAATTTTGGAAAGCTTTATTTAGAGTATCAGTTAATTTATTCACACTCTTCGTAAGTTCTTTTGAATTAAATTCTTGTCCAATTAGCTTAAATAATTCTTTGAATATTTCTTGGATCGCCTCACCGATCTATGAAAAAAAGATTTTATTTAAAAATAAGCACTATAGTTTGGAAAAATGAACAAAAACAACCAGTACTGAAATCTTACTTTTCTGAGCACTTTTTCGATAGCTGCTTGAACTTCTTTATCGGTGGGTTGTTGAGAAACATCATATTCACATTCCTGCAAAGTACAATTATATTATTTCTTATTCATCTATCCAAAAATATTTACTATGTAAAATATTACTTCTTCCTCTTGCGGAACTGTAGAAGCCTAGATAACAAAGAAAATCAATAATTATCATTAAATTTTCATAAGGAAAAATATATTTTCTAAGCTAAATAATAGCTCTATTGCACTGATTCATTGATATTTAATACTCACAAGAGCAATAGCACACCCGACAAGAATAACGAACAAAACTTTTGAAACCATCTTGGTATTCATAAAACTGATAACAGTCTCAATTTTATTGAAACTGACGTCGAATCAAAGATACGTTAGCGTTTTTATACAACTCGAAATGTGATTATGCAGATTTATTTATTCTTTTATTCAAACTACTTAATCTCGGTTAACACGCATTTACGTAGGTGCAGAAAAATTTCAAATGTATTGGTAAACTTATGCTCGATAACACGAGTTATATTTCTGACATGTTTGAATTTCGAAAGAACCAAATAGATTTCAAATTCACTGAACTATTAAAGATTTCAAACTTTAATTATTCAAACTATAAACAAGTAAAAGTTATTAGAGCGCTCCAACAATATTTTTTAATTTTAAAAATTTTTCAAGCATTTATCAAATAAAAAAACATTTAATTAATACTTTTGTATTTTTTAATATAATTTAATTTAAATGTAACAAGAGTATTTTTATCTTTAATTAGATGACTTTTATTATGGGCTAAATTAGATTCGAATTTGGAATTAATAAGAACTAATTAGTGGGTATATAAAAAATACATGAATATTAAATATCTTTAAAGAAAATATTATTTAATTAGCTATTTAGTACTTATAAACATTTCATTAAATTAAAATGTATTAAGTATTCATGTATGATGTTTTTGAATTTTCTAAGTCAAATTTTATAATATATTGGATTGACAAAAATGTGCAAAATAAAAAATCATATTTTGAATTCATTGATGATGGATTTTTAAATGAATAACTTCATTTATTTAATTCATATATATATATTTCAACTTTTACCTACAGATTTCTCACGCAAACATTACGAATTCCAACTCACCACGCAAAGCACCTTCACCGCAAAATCTCACCCCGAAGCCACCGTCGCACTTATCCGCCCCTTAAAGCATCGAAACTATAAAACTGCGCCAGGAGCGTCTCTCGCAAAAGCTTTCGAACCCTTTAAGATCCTCCGAATTCTCGGCATAAAATCCGCCCTCCATTTTTTCCCCGAGATTGCCACTACGCCTCTTCCCCTAATTGGCCCTACTTCGCGCGCAAGGTAAGCATACTTATAGTTTTCGGCCCAGTCTTTCTTTTTCCTCTCTCCCAAACAGAGCGCGTATATAATTCGCTGGCTGGCCGTTAAATTAAGTATAGCGGCGCGGGCAAATGCATGCCGCGGATTTCCGAGGGAGGTGTAAGAACTGGCGCTGCAAGAAGCACAGACAGATGGAAGACAGCCGCGGGAGACAGGCGCGGCTTAGGGCAAAGTGAGCGCGCGGCTTTTCTCGCTGATTTAAATAATGGAGACATTAGCGCGAGCGCGCCGCTGCGTGGCGCAGCTGTTTACCATTCAGACGTAGACGGAATGATATTTAATCTGGAAGTGGTAGTACTGATTGCGAGGAGCTCGTGCTTGTGAAGTGTATCGTTTGTCTCTTGAATCGTTGGGTTTTTATTTTGATTATACTGTAAAAAAAGTTGCGTGCATGGGGTGTTACTTTTTTTTCTCAACGTTGACTGCAGCAGGGGGAGATAAATGACAAAAGAGATCGGGAATAAAAGTCTCCTAAATGCCACGACAAGTGGTCCATTGTCAGAACAAATGTCTTGGCATTGTGTACCAAAAAGGATAGAAAGTGAACGACTTTAAAATTTTATTGAAACATGCATCTTGATTCAGCTGAATAGTAAATTGTGAAAATTTTAAGTCATATGGTCTGTTTATGAATTATTTAATAGATTCTACATTAAATTATACGAATAATAATGAATAATAAAGATATAATATTTTAATAAGGTATTAAATGACGCCGGACCATGCTCGGCTGTTTCTACTGTAAAGATGGATATAGTATTACTATATTCAAATTGTGAATTCTAACTTTTTATAGCTCATAAAAAAGCTTTTAAGTAAAATTCAGAAAACTCATTTATTTTTCGAGAATAAAAAGATCTTGAATTAAACCACATTTTTATCGGTCAGTCAAAAATTTATTTCACGCTTGGTAAATTTATGTATATGAAAATAGCATTCTACCAAGTACATAAAAAATAACTTATATCGTTTAACTTATCCATCGGGCTCAAATTTTCCCCAATTTTTTTCTCGAATCGATAAACCTGATCCCTCCTCTTCCATAAAAAAAAACTATGTTCAAATCCCTCTCCAACCTTTTACGCTCTAACAATACTCCGAACTTTATAGGCCATACTCCGTCTCTCCTAGGAGGTGCATTAAACGCTACACATCCTTTAAATCATAAACTGCCATAACGGAATTATTACCATTATACCGATAAAAAAAATGCTTTCAGCCGGGCCGCAGCGCATCCGATGAAAGAATAAGGAGGGGCTCTCCCGAGTAAAAAGAGAGCAGAGCGAGGGGAAAGCTCCGGTGGCGGCGCTATACTGGTAATTCATTTCGTGGGCCAGTAAATCAAGCGGACCTTAACAGTTACCGTGCTTCCTTCGGCCGAGAGCGTCTATCTTGCGATAGCGATTTTTCCAAAACGAACGTCGTATCGTTGCGATACGACCTCATTTTGCTTGCGCGCGCGCGCCACGCCTAGCTCCTTTTACTTTCTCATCGTCGTCCGACGATATCGGCTCGCAAAGATATACACGCGGCGCCTTCCCTCAGCTCGGCAATTCAAAGGGTGTCGCTCTTTTTTCGTTGCTAAAGCTCTACGTGGGACTTATTGGGGCTTTAGCAGGTAAGACACGGCAAAGTGAGAGGGAAAATTCAAATGAGAGAAGGGAGTTCTTTGCATACAATAATGATTCCATTACCAGAGAAGCCAATCTACATTTTGTCTCGCGTCTAGTCTTTGTGACTGGGTGCAGGAGTCTTTTGTTTTTCGCGCGGAATAATTGCTACGCTCTGCGGACTGCTTATCGTAGTTGAATTGCTTTTGTGTGCCTTGGAAATTGCTTGGGGTAAATGGGATTATTAATTTGATTTATTCGTTAAAATAAATGCCAATGAATGCAGTGATTCTAAGGTATGATTAATCTTGCGAATCGATGGATTCTGTTTGATTTTGAATATATTATACATAAGATTTGTAAACTACTGTATCACACTTTTAAAACAATGCGTGATTTCATAGACGCGTGATTATGTACATAATACAAAAAAAAATTACAGAGTCAGTCAAAAAATGAGTAACTTCAAAAGTCGAATTATTTAATTTTTAAATATAATAGTAGCTAATTATTTTAATTTAAATAACTTCAATGCATGTGTTGCACGGCTACGCCTTTCTCTAGGAAAAAAGTCACCTCTAAAAAACGGATTTGATGAATCAGCTGCGTAATGTGTAAATAAAGAAAATACTGCTATTTTGCCGTTATCGAATAAGCCACAGTTTTTAAGATATAAAGTGTTGGAATTTTAAATTGCTTAACTCTTTTTAATTATCACATGTATTGATATTTCATCTCATGAACATTTTTGTTTGAAAATTATTAAACCTAAATTACATAAAAAAAAGTTACTTATCTTTGTCAGCCATAGTTATTTAATTTGCAACTTTTGGTCATTTAGCTCAAATTTTAAATTTTAAATTTAAATCAATTAAAAAAACAACAAAACAGGTATATTTCTTTTTACATATAAAATAATATCTTAAAGTTTAATCAAAATCCATTTGCTGGAGGCGATTTTCCCTTGTTTAACTTTTATTCAACTAAATTTTTTTTTATTTAATTTTTAATTAAAAATTTTTTAAATCAGTGTACTCAATAAAAAACAATATTAATATTATATAAGGCCATTTTTTTAGTCAACTTATCGGTTTTAGTGACGACAAGTCGATACTTTCTCATGGAGTCCGTTCTCGTTACTCTAGCTACATTGTATCTTAAATTAGTTTAAAAAAATAAATTTAAAACTTTTTTTATTTTAATATGTTATAGACGCAACAAGATAATATTTATTCATATTGTATTTTGAGTGGCAAAAATTATAATTGTGAAACAAAATAATTAGCGTGATTTATTTTGATCTGAGTTCGAAAATAAACGTAATCGTTTGTTTTAATTTCAATTAAAAACATACCGAGTCCATCGTCCATCCATCAGCTTAGCGAGAAAGAGTGGAAATTTCTGCCCACTCTGTACAAACTGAAAATTTTGCTTATACTACGAAGTTTTAATTAAAAATTGAAATTAAATTTTCAAAATTTTTAAGTTTTTTTTTTTGATAGTTAATTTCAAAGAAAAATTACGCATTATAAAAAGAATTTTATATGATCAAACGATAACAGGCTTAAAATTATTTTAAATGAATTAAAAGATTAGTTCATTCCTACTGTAAAGAAATCAGATAGTGTCCTAAAATTTCATAAATATATATTTGTATAAATTTCCTTAAATATCCTGATTCGAAAAATAGATTTTTATATTGGAAAAAATTATTTTAATTATAAATGTTTATCAACGAAAAATATTAATAATATTAGCGATCAGAAAAAACTTTTGTAAATACTTCAATTAACTCAAAATCTGGTAGACCGATTGGGCTGGGTAAATAGTATAATGTTCTAGAAAGAATCCCTTTAAAAAAAACTAATGCGTATTTTATTGTTGACAGTTTATTCTTTATCTGATTGATTAAAAAAATGCATTCTTTTATTTTCTTATTTGTATATGTTAATAGTACTAACCGTAGTTAGCCTAATATCCGGTCACGTAGCGTATTATCTAATATAGTATAAGAAGGATAAGATCAGTTTTAAATCATTTTGCAGAAAATTCAAGAATATTTTTCACATTAATATTTTTATTAATCTGCTATGCACACACATGTATGAGATTGATAAACAAAAAGCAAGATTTCTTCTATTATTTTTATAATATGATTCAAGAATTTGCTCAAACTTTTAGCAAACGCACGGTATGGCTCTAGGATCCTTTTTGAATTCTGGATTATGTGTCTTTAATTCACAATTATCTTCACATGTATCATGAGTACACGCTTCAATGAAAAAATTATGATAGTTATAAAGCTAAGAAGCTAATTATTTATAAAGTCACAATAAGAAAATTCTCACCTCCATCTTCAGCGGCATAAACTAAAGTTGTAAAGCAAAACACCAAAGTAAGAAGAAGAATAATTGTTATAGGAAGTGAATCCATATTGAAAATGTTGGTTTTTATTCTTATTTCTTATTTTAAAAGCGTGATTGCACAATGTTGACACTTTTATATCTGTAAATAACATTATAGAAAGTTAAACAAATGACAAATATCGAATGATAACTTACATGACAAGTTATTACCGTTTTTTAGAAGAATCCTATGAATAAAAGGATTTATTATATTTAAATTCTTTTTAATTGTCAATATGGATCAATAATAGAAAATGCGCTCTTTCAGATCGAACGTTTTTGTGTCAGAATGAAGACAAAATTTTCAAAAGTACTGAACCACACAAAACTATAGCTTCAAGAAAATATTCTTAACATACAGTAATATATACTTTTGAAATTTAAATTAGGTACGTTTTTTATACCTAGAAATATTTAAATAGTTATGCATAAACGTCTTTGTCAGCGCTGTATAATCAACTTATTAAAATATATAGCGATATTGTCAAAGTATTGTTTGATAAAAATCTTAGCTTGTGTTTGGTTCGTTCGAATCGATTGCAATGATTATGAAATGCACTGCTAAAATATAATTTAAGATTTTGTTGTTGTAAAGTGTAAAATATATGCGAGCGCGCGTTGGCCATTAATCTTAAACAATGTCTAAACTAACTCATAAACAACTCTATGTACCATAAATAATTATTAATTTTATTTTTATTATTTTTAACATTGAAAAAAAAAATTTTACATTCAGACTGACTTTTGAAAAAAATGATAGAAAAGAAAATTATTTTAAGTATTTAAAAAGAAATTCTTTTTTATTATAGATATTATTTAAAAATTTGATAATAATAAGTTCTTATTAATCACTAAAAGCTTTATTCTGTTTTTAAATATGAACAATAAATTCTTTTGAAAATAGATACTTCAAATATCTAAAAATCTAATACTTACACTGATTGATCTGGATAAAAACTCATCAAATAGATATCAAAAATCTATTTTTGTGAAAAATGTAATATTGATAACCCATATTTAATCAAAATATATTTTTGTAATAAATCATGAAAAACCAGATTTTTAAATAATTTTTTCTTAAAGTTAAACAAAATCATATTTTCAGTTTTTCTATAAAATTATTCCAAATTTTGGAAAGTTAAAATTTTAGCTTCTTTATTTAGCTTTTTTTATAAAAAATATGCACAGTTTTCAGAATGTTAAAATATTGAAGAAATTTTAATTTATAGCAATTAATTACTAATAGTAGTTAGTAAAAAAACCTCAATATACATTTTTTCAAAAACAAATAATAGAAATGAACCATGTGTAAAAAAATTACTGTTTTAAGTGGGTTTTACATTTTAATAAATAAATTATTTTACATAAGTTAATAATTTAAATACAAACTATTACTTTGTAACTAATTTAAAAACAATAATAATAATAATAATAATTAACTTATTCTTTAATAATCGCGCCAATCATCTTCAATAAATTAAAATCTTTACTTTTGAGTAAATATCCAAATATCACAAATCTCAAATTCGTGTCCTAAGCATTACAAAACACGTTCAATTATTTATCAGATCCAACCATCCTCGATAAATCCATGCAACCCTTAAAATCGCGCTAACATATAGCAAAATAATCGTAAAGCTTCATCAAGCACTCATATGTAAGCCTTTTATAATCTCAATTTGCCACGTGTGCCACCTCCCTCCTCTTACTAAAATATAACGCAATATAACGTGACGCTCGCCATAATTGCGCGGAGCGCCAGGCAGCGCAATATAGTTTATAGGTCTTTGGCATCCGGAATTCCGCGTGCAGCAGCCACGAACGGCTCTCCCTCGGAATTATCTTTTCGCTCTTGCGCAAGCCCGCTGGCTCGTAAAAATCCGGAAACTATATGTGTATTTACGAGCTACCGCCGTGGAAAATGTTGCAGCAGTTACAGAAGCCTGCCTGCACTTTCCCGGCTAAGAGCAACGAGAGGTGTTTTTCCGTTAGCTCGCACCGCAGAGCATCGGATTTCTTCTATATGGGTGAAAGAGGAAGGCTGCTGGGTCAGAGATCGCGCTCGTGAGATTAACAGAGGCAGCGACGGGAAAACTGGTTGCGTGACTCGACCGTATGATTATGGGAGACGCTGATTCTCGACGAGATTCCGGGGAAAATTATGGCAGCTTTTCTTTTGGGGTGGAAATACGCGTAACTGAGTGATTCTCCTTTTATTTCATTGATTAAAAGAATAGAAGGACTGTGTCCGTGGGTAATTTGTCTTTTCTTTATGCGATGACAAGTTTTCCAAGGAAACGTTATTTGAAGTAATTATTCTCAACTTTATTAAAAGATTATAAATGGTCAAGTACTCTAAAATAAGTGTAGGAGCTATTTAATAATTGAACATTTTTATTTTTTCGGAACTGCTTCTTTTAATTCCTTGAGTTTGGTGACTGGATTCTTCTAGAGCTGAATCCTGAGGTGGACTCAGTTGATGTGATTCAGATTCACTAAGCCTTTTGTTAGATTTTTTTTAAAGCTTCAAATGGTGGATGACTACTGGACTTTTGTCCTGAATCCATTGATGGAATCGAGTATTGGAGTTTTTGCTTATTTTGACGTGCATGTAAAACTCTTTTACCAACCGAATTTTTTAATGTTGCTGAAATGCGAGCTACGTCTTTAATCTCATATCCCTGATAAATTTCTTGATTTATTTTTGTACGTGGCCCGTAAATTTAGCAATAGATTCTACTTGACTTCTCGTCTGACTCTCTTCGTGCAAATCATACAATTAAATATGTCTAGCACTAAATATTTTAAATGTTTCCTTGTATTAAATTTGGAGTATCTTAATATAAAAAAGCAAACAATTTTTTTTTAATAATAGGAATAATGCAACTTATTTTGGAATAAGTTAGAGTACAATTAAATTGTCAAAAAGTATCATTAATTAAAATCCATGGTTTCGAAAAATTCATCAACTATAAACAAAAAATATATCTTCCCACAGAGAACCTCTTAAATCTCAATAGCCACTCCAAACCCTCAACTCCCCACCGAGCCCTCTCAAAGAATGGAAAACGCAAATGAAACTCCTACAGTCCAGCTGCTCAAGCACTCCAGAAGTCGAACATCAATACGACACGCGCCAAGCCGCCCGTTTGGCAGCTTGCGTTCGTGACTTATTCGAGCGTTGAATCGCCGCAGCAGTTTGTGCACTTCTCCTCCAGAACGTGTATTTGCTCCCTCTCAATCTTTCCCTCTCTCCCCCTCTTGAGGGCACGTCCGCTAAGAGGGACTCTCTCGCGAAAACAATCGGCGTCTTGCTGATATCTCCACTTTCACGGCGCATTGATCGCGCACCGCCGCCGCCGACGACAGGCATTATTTCTCCGTCTCCTCGCGCCGCCAGAGATAAGAAAGACCGAGCTATCGCGCCCACACCCACCCCCTGAGGAAATGACGCGACTAGCGAAAATCCCGCGGCGCGCGCAGTTTTGTTCCTTCATTTCTGTGTACTTCCCGCGGCGAGGGAGCGCAGGAAAAATGACCCCGGCGAATGTATAAATTTATCGGGCGACGCTCGAGGGGAGAGCGGCTTACTTCTCGAGGTGACATTTGTTATGTGCGCTTTTCGGAGAATTCACCGGCAGGCGCGATGGAGAGCACATTTGTTCTCGAGGCTGCCGCGGAATGCAGGCGGAGAGGACGTCGACCGCGTGTATCGACGCCTTGACGATTTATCGCGAGCCCGGTCGACTTCAATTTTAGCGTAACAAAGAACTGCAAGAATGCGTCGGCTGTGGGTAGTTCCTTGGGCGCTAAGGTATTTGTCGGCTGCCGTATTAGGTGCTGATTTGATTTAGAGGGTGAATTTAGGATTTTGTGTTTGAGTCGAATGATTTCATCAAGGTTAAGAGACGAATTGAAGATAAGAGAATTTCAGTGGAAATTTTTGAAAATTGAAATTTCTGAATGAATATGAGAAATTTGTTTTCTTGTATCTGTTTGTGTTATTTGGTGTAAATATTCATTCTGTACATTTTGAGCCGTAGTATGCAGATTAATTTACTTAATAGAAGAGTTGCGGGTCACGGATGCGGTTATTGAAGTGCATCTGTTTTGCGATACTAAAATTTGAAAGACGTTATACTAGTACGATGAAATATTAAAATTATTTTTAAAATTCCAAAATATGAAAACTGTGTGAATTAAACTCCGTTTATTGTTGACTGAAAATTTATTATAATTACAAATTTTTTATCTTAAATACGCCAAATCAATTATATTTATTCTTTCTTTCCTGGGCGGAAGAATTTGTCTACAGCTTTCTGGATTTCTCCAAAAGCTTTTCCGAAGTCTTTTTCTTTGAATGATTCTTGAACTTTGTTGAAGAGGTCATCGAACTTCTCCTGAAGCTTCTTGAATTCCTGCAAGTAAACATGATATTATTAAAATTAGCACGGCATTGTATTTCTAAATAAAATGATTATAATCTTGGTACCTCTTCGAATTCGTTTTCATTGTTCTCCGGAACCTGTTCTTCTGGTTTTTCGGGTACTTCAGCCTTAGGTGTGGTTACATCTTGTTCAGGTTCTTGTGGCTGTTCTACTTTAGTAGTGACTTCGACTTCTTCTGTAACTTCTGGTACTTCAACTTTAGGTGTGGTTACATCTTGTTCAGGCTCTTGTGGTTGTTGTACTTCAGTGGTGACATCGACTCCTTGTTCTGGTTGCTTAACTTCAGTCGAAACCTCGCCTTCTTCACGGCTGACAGGTACAGCCTACAAAAAGTAAAATGTTTATTAAAGAAGCTCAAAAATTTGTTAATAAAAAACTACGATTTTTTAAAATGTAGTTATAAGAGCTCATCACGCGAGCTTTGCGTACCTGTATACGCTATGTTTAAGAGAAAAAAAACTTCAAATTTTAGCAATCAACAAAAACAACGCGATCAAATTCGATGCAGTCAATCAGAAGCCAAGCTATTATATGAATAATGCTCAGTCATGGAAATTTTATTAGTTGAATTGACAAAAATGTTTATGTGACTCGTTACCGATTTGTTTTATCTATTGTAAGACACAGCTTCTGTGATCATATTATAGCTACTAATTTTAACTTGGTTTTTATTTTGAACTTGTATTATATTTTTGTATTCAATTGTAAATATAATGCCATGAATCGAATTATCTATACGTTACCAGTTAGGAATGTTAGTATTAAAATGTAGTTTGTAGTTATGTTTATCATTTTTAAACAAGGTGATCTATAAAAGTCTACTGCAAACTATATTTTTAATTTTTTTTAATGTTTAAATTTATTTACGGAATACGGAGTAATATAAAATCTAATAGATTGATTGATTTAATTAAAAAAAGTCTATTTAGAAATTTAATATCTATTATCATTTGAGAATAGTAAAATAAAATTTAGTTCTGTAAAATTTAAGACTGACGAATTCAACAGGTAATGTAAAACTCAAACATACAATAACTATATAAATTAGTTACTATGTTTACACTATTACAAGATTTCTTTCAAAATTATATACAGATAATAATTAAAATATAATAGAAGTAGAAGAAGAGAGACGAATTTTAATGGAGCAAATTATAGTAACTCACCAAAGAAGCGGCACATCCGATGAGGACGAGGAACAAAATCTTAGAAACCATTGTGGATTTTACTCTGTTTGATTGCTGGTCAAACGTGTAATGCAATTGCAGATTCTGCTCTTATATATACTTACTTTAAAATCTAATCAGTCAGACGTATCTCATTGAATATTACTGTGACTGAATTATTTACATTGAGTTAAAACCTTCTGGAAAGCATCATATTTACATGCATTTTTTTCCATACATTAAATCATTATATTTAGCAGAATAAACACTCACTTTCGACTAGTCATCCAATAAATTTCGAATATATGTATTCAAAAACAGATCTCGCACTGCGTGTCAATAAAAAAACGTGATTCGCCTAGGTTGCTGACGCCTACTGCGCTTTTTGAATACACAGATGTATGAGCCATATTTAAGAGAAGCAAACAACAATAAATTATGCAGGAATGACAACGATTTTTCGGATTACGAATTGAGATTAAATTCGCTCTATTATTGCATAAGTTAATCCAATTATGGTAATAAGAGTTTCAATTTTTAAATCTTTTTTAGATTTTCGAATATTTACATCATCCAAAGTTAAATTTCAAATATTTATATGATAAGCTAATGATACTTCTAGAAAGGAAAATTTATTTAGTGAGTATCAACTGTTATATAGTCATGAAGATGTTCACGTGAAGAAAACGTGTTTCGCAAAAGAAAGATTTTTATGAAGTATTTAAACAAATAGTTACATACTCTCTAAAAGAAAAAGTGTGAATCGAGCTCCAAATTCACACTTCACACCTTATGAGGTGTGAACTTAAAA
>UELX01003406.1:0-23629 GCA_900480035.1 Eupelmus urozonus | reverse complement strand
TATATATATATACGTATATATATATATATATATATATACGTATATATATATAGCATATATAGTACAAGCCACCGTGCGCACAGCAGCTCGCGTATATACTTCGCGCAGTCCGCGTACCGAGAGCTAGCGAGAGAGATAGCAAACGACACTGCGCCGCTTCTTGTGCCTTCACTTCGCGAACCTTCGCTCAAGTCAGCCTGCATCTTTTTTCACTCTCCGACGATCTCATTGTCGCTCGCGGACGGCCACGGCCGGCGGCGAGTTTGGCATTCCTTTTTCTGAATTTTTAAATATGACCCGTCGGCCGAGCCGGCTGAATTATTTGAATATCGCGTTAATTATGCATTAGCCAGCGCATTTAGCCTTCAATTTTAAATGAGCCCGGGCATTCTTTTGTTTTTCGCGCTCAAGAGAGCGGCTCTCTCCATGCCTACAAGCACGCAAGCTCGCGAGAATGTTCCCACTTTAATAATCGGCTCTATTTTCGAGCTGAATTATGTAACAGGAAAATTAAGTCGTCCGCTTTGGAAATAGAACTTGCTACGCAATACTTGTAGTTTTCCTCAAAAATCCGGCTGCCCACAATACTGGTAAATCGAGAAAAAAAGCGTCCAGAAAACAAGCCTATAAAAATGTACAACACTTAGAACCAGCGCGTAATTTCGAAATGGAAAAGAGGCAAATCCTCTACGGAAAAAAACAAAACAATTCCGGCCTTTTTTTTTCGTCACGAGCCGACGCGAGTGGACCGTGATGCGGACGTATATAGCAGAGCGCGCGGGCGCTCGCACAAAAGTTCCCGCCGGGAATGCTTTGACGCACAGCGCACATCTATATAACGCGCGCATACATATTTATTATATATCGTCGTCTACGGCAGCCAGCTCACGCTCTCCCCGTATACGTTTATACAGATATACGTATAGAGGTGATGGCCGTGTGTAAGAGCAGGCTCGTTGAGGGGGTTATTTCCTTCTCTCTTTGCAGCTCTGTGTGAGCGCGGACGAGCTTGTGGGCTCGAGGAGATTTCGCACTCTCTTCTATACGGATGATAATAATGCGTTTAGCGCCCGAAGGCGAGATTGCTATTCGTTAGGGGGGGAATTTCCAGGGATGCGTCGGCGACTCTGCTGATTTTCTAATTATGCCTTCCTGCGAGCCCCTCGGCTCTTTTTCCGTTCGCTTCGTGCGGGGATCTTTTGTTGCTGGATTGTTGTTGGACGCGTTTAGCGGCTGTTTTTTTCTCGTTAGTTTTGCCGTTTTACAAGGGGGAATGGGGTGTTTCGGTGGGTTTTGAAAAAGGTTTTGAGTTGGGGGTATTTGTTTGGGTTTCCAGTTGGGTGCAGGTTTTTATGAGGCTTGGTTTATTTTGGAGTGTACATGAAATATTTGAATTTTGGAGAGATTTATAATAGGGACTTTGAAATTGTATTTACTTATAATTACAAATGATACTGTATTGTTGCTTGATTAGCGAATTGTTTAATTTAAGCAATAAATTATGTAATTATACAATAGCAGTATACATCATAAAATTGTTTTATAACGAAGCCAAAATAATTCTTTTATCTCTTTTTGTATGAAAGTGACGTAGGTTTTGTTTGAGATTATACTGCAGGATATTTCAGTCGTGAATGTTATCTTTTTTTCGCAAAAACTTTTGAATTCTTAAAATGTTTTCAAAAAAATTGTGACTTTTCTGTAGAAGCTGAACATTCATTTCAATTCATTCTGCGTTCAATTAAAATTATACAAATATCATCCTCAACTTTTTAAAATACATTTTCATTAAAAACAACTATTACGTCATTCATTAGTATTTTAATTAAATTCCAACTCGACAAAAAAATAACAATTTTACTAATGTTTTGAATAAAAAATTTCATCAAAATGATTTTCTCGAAATTCGTTAAAGAATTTTGCTTTTAAGAGCCGTTAATATCAATGTAGACGATAAATTTTATTACACGTCACTTTACGAGAGGAAGTTTTATATTCACGCTGAAAAAAGTAAAAATTGTCAGGCGAAGGGCTGAAACTTGGAAGCCTTCCATCTTTCGGTTCTACTGCCCGTCCTAAAAACTTTCACCAAAGTTAACGGTTGCAATATTAAGGTAGCATTTCTCTTAAGATTATATTTCAACTTTTTATTTTACAATACAAGTATTTTATTATAAATTGAAAAACTTTTTTATGCTAAAAGAATAAATTGTACAATGTTTATAATATTTTAGATAAATTAGTCGATTGTTTAAAAATATATTCAAGTATGCAATTTCTAATTTCCTCGGGTCAAAAATTGAAGCTCCCTATACGTGATCATGCTTTATTGCCCTACAAATCAGAAAAAAACCAATTTCCGGAGCCTGGGCGGTTACGTGCCTGTGTGTGAATGAATCGAACCCTCTTTATCACCCAACGATCGCTGCTTATTTTGAAGGAAAGCGATGCCCTAGGGTTCAATTTTTCACGCTGGAGAAAAAAAAACTTGCTGAAATTCATTCTTCGTTTTCGAAAATTGTTACACTCCCTTTTCGCTTATTAAAAATTAATAATAACGCGTCTGTTTCGAGGAAGCCGTTAATGAAATTGTTTTATTTTAGGTTATATAAAGCATTGTACTTTACTGTATAATTCAAATGTAATTGGATTCGAAAAATATTAAAATCTCATTGTTTTTTAATGAATGAAATTAATTAAATTTCTAATTAAACAAACGCGCATCCGAGTCAAATTTAATTAAAAAGCCACATTCATCATTTAATTAAACCGTCGTCTGACCCACTAAAATTTTATTTAACTTTCCATTCAATTCCAATACTCTTTCGCACGCGACTGCCAACCATTATTAAAAACCCATCCACCAAAAAAATAGCCAAACCTCAATAATCACTCAAGAAGCATCATATCCATCAAGACACTCTCTTACTAATTAACACCCGAAGTCCACATATTTCAGCCGCCTCTGGTAAAAAAAGCCCTCCGTCGGCAAATAAACGAGTTCATTACACCCGCGCATTTACCAAGCTCACGCTACAAAAAAAAGGGCGTTAAATCCTTAATTTTCCCCGAAGTCTTGGCGAGTCGCGGTCCTTAATGAATCGCGCTCGCGCGCGCACACACAGCGCCGGCTGCATAATTCACGAGAATGACGACGGATTTAGCGGGGGCCGCGGATATTAAAAGAGGGAATATGAGCGCCTATACGCCGAGCGCGAGCCAAAGCTCGGCCTAAGCTCGGAAAGCTGAATATGAAAAAGCGCGCGAATTTTTAAATAATACGCGTACGTGATAATAAGACGGAGTTTATGCGCGAGTGGGGGGTGAAGGAATAGTTAAGTGGCGTGGATAGAGACGGGCGGAGGTATTGTCGGACGTTCTGCGAATTATCAAATGGACTTCCGCTAGTGGCGGGTCGTGAATTGTAGTCTATAGAGCGGATCATCATTATGATCGAAGTGCCGCTTTTGATTGCTCTTAACGTAAATTTCCGCTTCGTTATTTCTCGCGCGCCCGCTTTTTATAAAGGTAAATGTATATAAGGCCTGGGAGGGACGGTTCTGACGAAGCTCGTTAATAATTTAGTGATATAATTTTTTATGCCTTTATTGTTTCTTCTTATTCTTTTCCGATGATTCTGGGTATAGGTAGGCAGTGCAATTTTTATGCTAATCTTATGTAACTGACGATAATTTGCGTATATTTAAACGTTGACGTTAATTTTGTATTCAGTTTGATATTTAGGCTTGAAAGAATTTTTTAAACTTTAACGAAATTCGTTTTGAATTTCATTTTTTTGAAAGCATATATTCAAGATTGCTTAACTTAGTGAGACTGTATTCGCAAAAAGTTTCCTTACTCCACTGTATTCTATGAATTTTATCTTGCCAAAAATATTATTTACTTACGTTATTCCAAATTCATTTTTGATATATTCGCAAGAACAAATAATTACTCCATCACATCATCTCAATTATATTCCCAAATCCTCGCCGACTCTACAAATACAAAAGGTCCTTAATTCACCCAAATAACGAGGCGCTTAATCTAAAATATTCATTTTTCTTCCACATTATGACGGAGAGCCGGGGCACATAAAAGCGCGCTGCTCAAAATAAATATAAACCTGGAGAAACGGTGTTAACGTCGCGCACGTTTTTATTTGATCAGAGGGTAACGAGCGAGCTTTGCTCTCGCGTGCGCGCGCAAAAGAATAAATGGCTAAATCTGCCTCGCAGCAAATTTTTACGTCCCTAAACGAACGGCCGACGCGCCAGTGAAGTGCCCCGCGCTCCACGCATCCACTTAACTTTCCCCAGGTCTCTCTTTCTCTCTCTTTCTCTTACACGCACTTTATATCCCGGTAGTCCGAGGCCCGGATAATGAGGGAAAAAAATGTCCACCCATAGGCGACGTTAAGGGGGGGCAGCGAAATAAAATCGTTTCCGAGTCCCGCTCTTTTTCCTCTCCCAGGCTCTCGCACGCCCACAGCGAGCGCAATATTAAGCTTGCCCCCCCCCCTTCTTATACATACAGGAGCACGTACGCAACTATTACTCGCTCTGGTTGGCCGGAGGGTCGCTTGTTTGCCAAGGGTCTATATCTTTGCCCTAAACGCGATAAGTCAGCCAGGGCTCTCGCTCTTTCTCCGAGCTTCGTTTCCGCTTTCCGCGTACATCTAGCTCTCGCTTTTTTTTTTCTTATCGGCGCGCTGCTCTAACCCTCTGGGAATTCCACTTTGCGAACAATGCGTCTTACCTGAGAGCTGTGCTGGCTAGTTATTCAAACTAGGCGAGCGTAGAAGCGTGTAGGGAAATTTGCAAAGAAACGATTATTGAATTTTCCGGCGTGAGTGTGTATGTACGGGGCAATTCTGGCTAAAAGGTTCGAAAACGAGATTAGGTGCATTTGGGCTTTGTGTGCGGATCGGAAGTGCATTGGATGGGTTGGCGCTTTGAGGATAGTGCTACTATGGTTGATCGATGCTGAGGATGCGTGGATTGAATTAACATGATGACGAGAATGCATGGATGTGTTTGTTGCGAGTGATGGACTAATTTTGTTAGTGCTTGCGTTCATCTTCGTGGAAATGGTGCCTTATAGAAAATTAACGATATTCTAGGCAGAATTCCTGGTCAACAAATGTTAAACTGACACTTTTTTAAAAATTGTGGAAATGCTTTGAACAGAATTTCTAGATAAGTGTCATTTTAATGTTTGTTAACTAGAAATTCTGCCCAGAATATGGTCGATTTTCTACCAGGAGTATAGATAATCAACGTAAAATATTTTTTTGTAAGTTTCTATTACTTTTTCAAAGTGAATTTCTACTTTTTTTAAAGAATATCAAATATTAAAAGAAATTTGATAAGGCATAATATCAGGATAGTTTACCTTTGCAACTAACAAAATCCAAAACGTTAGCAAAGTATAAATAATACATCTAAATTAAACATAAAACACGACCCCATTAATAACCCAACATTAAAGCAAACCCGTCGATAACCACACAGCAATACGCCCGCGCATTTCGGCGACCCCAGGGCGCATGCATAAACCCGAAGCTCTCCTATAAATCCGTACGACATCGGCAACCTTTTAATATTCCGGCGTAATGAAATACGCTCGTAATACATCATAAACGCCGACATTTTTCCGCGCGATATCAGATTCTTCCCGACAATACGCGCTCGATCGCTATATAACCCTCCCTTCAAAAGAAGCTTCGCTTTCTTAGCGGGGCACACCCTAGAGTCGAAAATATTCCAGGTATTTGTGATACAAATGAGCCTTTAATGCTATTAGAGAGGAGAAGATGCCGATAAGGCCACGGCGCGCCGTTGAATTAATGTAGGTCAATATACAGACAATATGATGAGCTCTGGTAGAGATGCGGCGTTCGGAGCGCGCCGCCGACTGGCTAATCTCATTTGATTGACGCACATTTTGTTGGCTTATCCGCTTTCGCTCAAGGGGACACAGTAACCTTAAAAGACAATAGCTCTGCAGGATTTAAACGGTCTTGTTCATTAGAATGCTTGAAAGGTGAGGAGGATTTTTTTTCAGTTTTCTCGCTTGCGTCAGTCGAGTTTTATGAAGCTGTTAATTCATTTTGTCTTCAGTTTTTTATAAATATAGGCAAGGGAAATACGTATAATAAGGTATTATATTTAGTGAAATTTCGAGAGGAAGTGCTCATGAAAAAGAGAATAATGTTATTTATTATCTGCAATCAGCGAGTAATATAATAACAGTAATAATAGCATAAAATAATTGAACATCAATTGACCAGTTAAATTAGAATGAAGGCTATATAAATCATTGTAATCAAATATATTATTCTTTGATTATCCGTCATTTATGGTTACTTCTATCTTACTATAATCATCATAAAATTATAAAAATAAAAACTTTAACAAATTATGTAATAAATTGCGATCTAGTTATGTATAAACTTAAATGGATAAGTAGTAATGGGTCAGGCTAGGTAAGACATCTAATATTATTTCTGCATATGTGATTTTGATTCAAATTCGAAAGCGAGAACCAACAACTAACATTTACAAATAAAGCTGAGAATATAATTTGATTATATGAAGAGGTTTCATTATCTAACCAATATTGATTTATTAGATTTATTAAATTTTTAAAAGCTAAAGGTTTTAAACAAAACTGTAGTCACATTAATTGCAACGATATCTGAATTTGTAAAATATATATATATCTGTTTATTCATTCATCTAAAAATTTGAATGCTTCAAAATTGAATAAAAGGGACAATAACAAAAAAACATTTATATTTTTATCTCTTCATACATTACTTACATAGATAAATGCTTAAACTTGTATGAAACAAAAGCTTATAATTATAATCAATATTATATACATAATGTAAATTGATCTGACTATAGACAAATTGCTTTCCTCTGCACGTTTCTTGTAATCTAAACACAATGCATATGTTTAATTTTTATTTTTCTGTTTTTATATGCTTATAGTCTGAAAGTTTATAACATTATTGATTAGTAATTCTATCCGAGAAATTCGATTATACAAAACTCATAAAAATATTATCTTTACACTTGCAGAGGCTATAATTGTCTTGTCAAAGGAGGAAAGAAAATTCCTTCCTGCAAAATGCAATAGTATTAGTCACGTTGACTGACCATCAGTAGCTTTTTAAAATATGTACATACATACATATTTATGCATATGTATGCAAATATTGCATCAATGAAAATTTGAACGACTTCTGGATTTCTCACCTCTAATGTTATTGTCTTCGTCGAATTTGCTTGTAACACAAGAAACATGCCATGACTTTGTTCATGCATTTTTCGGATTAATAAAAAACCTTCAAATTTTTAATTTCTGTAAAAAATACTGCTATTACAATGATTACGAATTCCGTGAATCTTTACTCAATCGCGCTTCTATAAAGTATAACAAAGCTATAGAAATAATTCCAAGTAAATACTGCACGCCCTTCGACATTTTACCCTCCTGAAAATTTAAACCGGACTTCTTATAAGCTTCGTCGTCAATCCGGAAATCCGCATTTCGCACATACTTTAGCTAATCTCGTATATGAACACGTGCACGTGCTTCTAAAATTTCTCTAACGACCTCGCGTCTCTCCGCAACTAAAAGCCTCATCCAACATTTTCCACTTTCCACTCTCACAATTCCATTCAATATCATCAAACTAACTCTCTCCCCATCCCAAAAAGATTAACCTCATCCGCACCGTACATTAAGAAAATTTCGCCGATTCACCGGCGACTTTCCGTCGCAGAATAATTCCAGAGCCAGTCTCCGTTATTTACACACTAGCGCGCGAACGGTAAAAGCCATCCTGCCTCTGATCTCTTTGTTTACCGCATGGAGCACTCCTGACAAAATCGCCGATCAAAAGGCAAAGATTCGCGCCTGTCTCTTTAACTCCCCCGCGCGCTACAAAGACTAGCCGCGCGCGCGCGGCGGGGAGCGCAGGAAAGGGCAAAACTCGCTCTCTCGCCTGTGTATATACACTCGGAGAGCTACAGCGTATATACAGAGAGAGGCGCCGAGTTCGAGTGTTCTCTTACACTCGCCGTTATAGGTCCGCGCGCACGTGTGCCTATATACGTATGGCTGTGAGAGGCCTCGCATATAATAAAGCGCGCGTTGAGCGAGAGAGTTTCTTAAAGGCCGCTTCGATCGCGAATCCATATTTCATATTGGAACGAGCGCTTGGCGGCTTGATAAAAATAGGCTAGAGCGAGAGGTTCAAAGAGAAGGAGACGAGGAGATTAGAAAATAAGGGGGGGGGGGCGTATAGTGTGGGATTGTTGGGGAGATAAGGGGAGTGCTGTAATTAATAAACAATATTTGTTGCGATAAATTGTTATGTATTTTTCTGCGCCGGCTGGAGGATGAGTAATTGTTTTGATAAGATTAGCGCGCGCGGCTGTAAATTTTGACGGCTTTAGTGCAGGAGGTGGTTAGTGTCGTTTGGTTGCGGGAGTTTGAATTTATTGCTCTTTTTACTTGCGCAGTTTTCTTTTTTTTTTCTTCGTCGTTTTGCGTTTTAGCTTGGATTGGATTTCTTCGGGGTTATTGATTGATTTTGATTTTTGGATGGTCAATTTTATATGATGCGGTCGATTGTATTTCCTATAACGATATTGAAATTTATCAACTAGCATGGCGATATTTAAGATTTTCCCACTCTGATGTTTTTACTAAAATAATAATTTTTACTAAAATTTTTGTTTTTTTACAGAATTTGACATTAAAGTATGTATTTAAAAAATTGTAAAAATATAAGTTTTACAGTAGAAATTTAATCTAAAGATTATTTTAAAGCGAATTATGCTACATTATTAAAAAACTATCGACAAAATACGATTGAAATATTAAAGACTTTTAAAGCTGCTAAAATATATATAAGTAATGAATTTGTTAAAATGTTAAAGCTTCTTATGACTTTCAGTATGATTAAAGGCTTCCAATAGATTTTAATTATAAGCGTTGCAAGCCTTTAATTCGATCTATAGTTTCTTTGAAACGAACAATTTTCTCAGAAATTAAAAATTAAATTAAATAATAAAATGTTTTAAAGATAATTTATGTTATCAAATTTTATGCTAATCAAATATTTTAAATTACTTACATTTACATATCTTATTTTTACGTATTGCTCAATCCTTAATAATTAATTATTATTATTCATTCATAATTTAAAATCGAGACCCATATTTTTTTAATCATCTGACATGAATCTAAATTTATATTTCATATTTAATATAAGCCATAGTAGTGTGAAAGCTAATAATATTCATTTTTAAAATTGTGTTAAAAGTATATAATAATTCGTTTCTCGACCATCTAAAAAAGTAGAAATAAATAAAAATACTACCTTGGTAAAAAATTTCTTCAAATTTCTGATATTTTTAATATTAAATCTCGATATGCTTTTATAATTTTGATTTTGGAATTTACTATGCACGTTATTAAATTTTTGAGCACTTTTAATATAGATAGTAGTACTACATTAAAATTTCACTATAGCTTTGAGTCTAATTTTATAAATCATACGACCACACGTTTGCAAATTGTAATAGAATGTAGTGATTATTTTTAGGCTTTATATTCAATTATAAGTTTTAATGGTCAAATTTTCATTACTCTATAAATAGAGCAACTCAATTAAACGAAAATTATTCAAATCTTAAGAATAAAGAAATGCCGCACATTATTAGCCCAGATTGCAAACCGCGAAATCAAAGACAGGCACGAAAATTCAGCTCTCTGTAAAACTCGGACACTTCCCAGAACGCAAGAACAAAGTAACACGACAAAACGGCAAAAAATAACTTAAAAAAGTGAATAATTTATCGAACACTCAAGAAAGACACTTGAAAGTGCACGTCAATCATTATTTACCGTAGTCTTTTTTATACCAAAGACGCGCGCGTTAGCCGAGCTGAAGTAGTCCTTCTGTGTCCGCCAAAAGCACACATGTACAGACACATTCATACATATACCCACACATACCTTGACACACACATTGTGAGAGAATAGCACAAGATCGAAAGCGATAACAAGCCGGCTGAAAGAGCTAATATATCTACGGATGGGGGCAAAAGTCAACGATAGAAAAATCTCGTGTGAGCCCAGCCTGCCCGCGCGCTCGCCGACTTATGTTTGGTCTATAAAATCCCACACAGGCCTCTCGCTCCGTTCGAATATAAAGTTTCGAGCTCCAAGTTTTCTCAACTTTTCAGCTATAAAGTATAAATGTTAATAAAACGTTTTAGAAAGTCTCGCTCTCCTGCTTATATTACTTTTAAATTTTCAGAACGACGCCCGTAAAAAGAAGGACGCGGTAAATTCGCGACTGGCTAATCGGCATTCTAACATTGATTTAATAACGACACGTCATGCCGGCATTAAAAATAATTACAGCGTCTCGGGGCAATAACAGAAAACTCGAAAGAGTAAGAAAAAGGCTAAAGAAAATCGATCCGTTTAAGCCGGCTCTTAAAACTGCCGGCAATCCAAAAATTCCAACCGCAAATCAAGCCGCTCAGCTCGCATTTAGAAACCCGCATAAATCATCGAATCCAGCGCTCAAAGTAGCCACTATCCCCGACTTAACCTCCACATTTCGCCAAGACATATCTACAGCTTATAAGCAGATAATACTCCAGCAGCATAACCGCAGCTCTCGGCGGCCATGGCTTTCTTCTCACCAAGTATATATAAGGAGCCGATAGGTTTATATGTAGGTGAAAACTCGATACGGAGAGCCGAGCCCAGTGAGTGCGCACGCACGCGCGCTCCTGGGACTATATCGCGCGCTGGCTGTGCGCTAAAGCCCTCGTTGAAAATGAGAGCAATACACTCGCTCGCGCGCGCACACGAGCTGTTCCTCTCCGCTTGCTGCGCGCGCTCGTTCGCGGTCTCTCGCGCGCGCGCAGCCTCGCAGCGCGATCGCACGGCTGTATAGGAGCTATATAGCAGGCTGGCTGTACTAAACGTTCGAATAACATTGCGCGCGCTAGTCCGCGCAAAAATCGCTCTCGAATATTGTCCCGGCGGCCGCGAGCACGGGAGAGGCGTGTCGGCTTGTTGGAGAGCTGTCTGGGTGAATGTTAGCGTTTAGGTGTGTGTGTGTGTGTGTGTGTATGAGCTGGGAGATGGTTTTTTTATTTTTGTTAAAAATTTTGTTTGGTTGTATGGGTTGTTTTTGAGGGGTGGGGTTTGCCGAGGTTGGGGTGATTTTAAATGGTAGGCAGCGAGGGGGAGTTTTTGATGTCAATTCAAGTTTATAACTTTCAGGGTGCATGCGTGCTTCTTCTGTATTATTCATTAGGAAAGTTCTGCGAAGGTTAAAAGCTTAAGGAAACATTTTAATTTATAATAGAAAGGTAATTAAAACGATATGGGCGAGGAGAAGTTACGGCATGCTTAAAATTGTTGGTTAATAATATATTTGCTTTGTGACTCTCTGTGAAAGTTGATTTTTCGAAAGGCTTGGATAAACAATAGATCGACCTATTTATTCACTCACTGTAAACTCGCTGAGTTTAAATTATTTATAGGATATTTGTTTACTTTACTTGATAAAATTCAGGTCAAATATGAAAGTAACGTGTTATTTTTTATATAAATTTTTGAAAATATCTTTCTGAGGCTAATGTAAACATTCTCGAAATAAAAACTAATTTTTTTCTTCTGTAAACGTCATAAAAGTTTACTTTTTAGTTTAAATATAATTTTAAAAAATGATTATTTTATTGATATAGAAAAAATATGAAAATCTAATGAACCTATAAAAATTTTTTGCAAATTTTATACTTACAATCGGTTAATTAAAAATAAATTTAGGTCACTCGACATCAGGGCAAGTTTTTCTATATGTACAAAAATTTGCGTAATTTTCTACTTACAACATAATATTTACTTATTTTTTATGTTTCTAACCTAGCTTAAATGTATGCTGTTAACGTTAGAACTAAATACAGAAAATATAAGAATGTATGACATAATATAAACGAAATTAAAATTGAACATGAAGTCAAGATGTTGTAATAGTTAATTCCTCAAAGCATTGTTATTCGATTCGCAAATAGGATTTATTTTATATATACGAGTAGATATATATATATTTTTTAATATAATATTTAGAAAGTTATTTTATAATCATTAAAAGTCCAAACTTCAATTTTAATTACATTTTATCTCTTTCTTTTTATTTTTTCTAAAAGGATAAAATGGGATTCGAAGTTATTACTTTTCACATGTTATCCTTTGTAAAAAATTAAATGAATTTTTCGTGATAAAATGAAATATGGATGTGCATGACAAATTTCATACCTCTGATATATTACGTTGTTTTATTTGACAGTTATATATGAATACTTGCTAATATCCAAAAACTAGAATAGTAATATTATTGTTAAAAAAAATATCACAATCTATAAAAAATGTCGTGCTTATAAGCTGAGGTAATAATCTTTCTATCGCCTAGAAGATAGATATAGTAGATAAAGAAACGTCTCAGTCTATCGCCTTCAAATACATACCTAATCCAAATAGCTGACGCGCCCCAAAGATGAAATATTATCATACACCCTCCTAAACGCTTGTTCTAGAGAATGAACTCAACAAAGCATGTTTCGACCTTTTGCGGAAAGGTTGCTTCATGATTACATGCTCTATAAATATATTTGTGGTCGTAATTTTTTTTCTGAAGATATTATGCGGTGACATGAATTATTAAGTTTTAAAAACCTACGCACGGAGATGGTAGTGTAAAATGTATGGCTGCCATAAAAGTAGAGTAACTGATATTTTATTTAGATCTAAGAGACCTTATACATAAGTTAAATGAATCTTCTATTTTTGGAAAACTTTCAATTGTTCTCTAAACATATTTATTTATAGGAACTAATATTTAATAATAAGAGTATTTCGTCTTTACAAAGACTAAAGTTATATTTGATTATCACGTAAAAAAAGTATTTTACTTTTTAAGGTACCGAAATTAGTATTACGCATAAATAGAAGTAGTAAATCAGTTTATAAAGATTAGTCACAGTTAAAAAAGCTTTTGTCTCGCTGACTTTTAGAGGTCTTACCTGATTTTAATTGAATTAAATAATTGAATTATTTACATCGAATAACAAAGCAAACACATAAATACTCGGAGCTTTCCAGGTCTAAAAAGAGCAGACAAATAACCGATATAAATTTAAAATCTCTAAAACTAGCCAGTATTTTCAGGTACAAAATTACTTATACAAATATAGCGAGTATATAGTATAACGTTAAGCAAGACTGACGATGTAGCTCTAAAGATAAACATACTTTATCGAAAATCCTTTAATCTTGCTATACGTCTTAATTACAATTTAGCCAGCCAGTTGGCCTGTACAGGGTTACTTCGATGGCCGTGCTGAACTATTTTAAGCTAGTACTGAATCCCACGAAGTGCTCGGCTAAAAATTAATGCGGCACCGAGTAAGCTCAATCATTTGATATGGACTGACTATGTCCGTAATATTCGTAAAAACGGCTTCATTTTACATGAAGGTGGCTGATCGATTGAGTTATAAGTAGAAATTTGTTAAGTATTAATCAATGGCATTTATCAGATAATTCATTATGTTATAGCAGATAATTATTACCGAGTAGCTGTATTATTACACAAATGAAATATCACCTATTCAATAATTAAACTAATGTCGCTATATAGACATGCTATGGGAAGAAATTATCAGAAGCAACGGGTCAATTTTAACCAACCGTAAATCCTATCTATTAAATAATATAATCAATCCATAAACATTTGAAAACGAAATCCATTTATTTTAATCCCAACAACATCACAATCTTTAATCAACATCAATTTTAAATTCTAAAATCCCACAAAGTCAACACCCAACTAAGCAACCACTCCCACTTTCTGTTCCAGCCACAAGCAGCGCCAGCAGTCACAACCACCAGCCCAACCTCAACAGCCAGTGCACCAGGCCTCCTGGCACAGGACGACCCTGGCTTCATCCTGACCATCCTGATCTTGACTCTGACCCCGGCGGCACTCCGCCTGCCGTGACCAGCAACATCAGCAGCAGCAGCAGCCACAGAATCCTTACCACGAAGCCATGAGCAAGGGCCTCCAGATCGTGATAACGGCCCAGCAGCAGAGGCGCGCCGAGGAGGCGCTCGAGGCTAAGCAGCGCCAGGAGGCCGCGGACAAAGCCGCGGCCAGCCTGCGCCGCAGTCCCAGGCAGCGCTATGGCAAGGGTGCAGGCGTCCAGCAGGAGGCCAGGAAGACCGTGGAGATCGAGAGCTGAGCGGCGGGGGATCGTCGGTGTGTTGAGGTCAAGATTGGATAATGAGACGGAGGAAGAGGATGGGAAGAGAGGGACGGGAATCGATATATAGTCGAGCTGGAGAGGACGTGCTTTTTTCCTCTATCCGCACAAGGAGTGATTGGCGTTATCGGATGAATTTCGGAATTAACGAGAGAGTAGAGGATCTCGCGTGCGCATTCTTAATGAAAGCCTGAAAAATAGATCGTGCGTGCGGCCCTGAATGAAAAAAACAGCCCGAGTCAATGAATTCGTATTCTCTCTCCGCGGCACGCGCATCCGATTTCGGATCGGCGCGTCGATTCTCACGTGACGCCAAAATTTTCTACGTGAATCGAAGGATTTTTAGTCTCGCTCCCGAGAGAGAGAGAGAGCAGCGGACGCTCCACAGAGAGACGGAGAGGAGAAAAAAAAATGAATAAGCTGCCGCTCGCGGAGACAAAGACGAAGGGAGCTGGGCGCGTGGGTAACGCACGTATATTATATAGAGGCGAGAGCGGGGGATAAGACGGCTTTCTCCGGCGCGTATCGCAAGAAGCGCGGACGGAGCCACACGGCGGGAGCGGCATATAATGTAAGAACGAGAGAGACGAAGAGAGATAGAGAGAGAACGTTTCCTCGCTTCGGAATACTTCGTTTTTATGCCGGCTTTTTTGCCTCCCCTGTTTATTCGTCCTCTCTTTCTCTCTCGTACTTTTTTTTGTAGATTCATTTTTTCGCGTCGAGTCGCTGCTTTTTTTGCGCGAGAGCTCGGAAGAGAGAGGGAAAAGAATACTACGTTGTACTTTGAGTATTTCTTTTGTACGCGGATTCTCCTGAGGTTGTTTCTCCTTTGACGGTGAGTGTGCGTTCGCGAGGATAGGATAGGATAGGAAGAAAAATGCTGAGGGGAGGGGGTGGTTTTTTCTTTGTAGGGGAGAGCGATGCGATTTCTTCGGGCAAAGTTATTACGCTTTTTTTATTAGTATTATATAAGCGAATGTTTTGTAAATTAAGCCGTATTAGTGTATAGATTAATGTAGGTATGTGTACTCGATGGATGTGTATATTTACGACTTATTTGGGCGAGTCTTCGTTTGTCGATGGATGATGATGTTGATTCTTCATTTTTTATTTTTATACTGCGTATGTACCTCCGTTATCTTTTTCGAATCGCTTCGTTTTCGATATATGCGTGATAAGAAGCATTCAGTGACGTTTTTTTTGGTTAATAAAAAGGAAGGAAATTATAAGATCGTTTATATCAGTTGACTCGGTAATAACTAGTTATAATTTATTCAAGCGTTATAATGAAATTATACGATTAAAAAGTCTATATTTTTCTATTACTTCAAGCATCATTTTACATTACAGATTAAAAGCAAACTATATCTATATAAAAAAATCATATACATCCCCAAGATCCGCATTGAATTGACACTCTCGGCTCAGAGCTGTTTAAAAATTAGACCGGGGCGCACTTGTACAGCCACGTGTAAAACGGCTCCACGTCCTACGTACACGAAGGAAATTTACATCTCCGGATTAAATTAGAGGCGTTTTTACGCGACGATGAGGGTCAACGCTCGCAAGACAAACGAAGGGTTCTCTCTCTCTCTCTCTCTCAACGGAGTATCTCATTAACAAAACATCAGCCGTACGCTCGTACAGAGGAATCATTCTCACGTGCTCGGGCGTATATACAGGCGTAAATGTGCGCACATAGCAAAGTGCGATGAGCCGAGGAGAAAGAGAGAAATCGACCTGACGAAATAGCAGGGCGGACACACGTGTGCAATGTTTTTCAGGCTCGCCCGCGCTCGCGCGTCTTATCTTTTTCCGTTTTTCCAATTCTACGCTTTCCTTTTCCCCGCGTAGGTGTACGATAAGACGCACGCCGAAACATCTTCTTTATTGTCCCTTGTGCAATCCGTCTGCGCTCGAGCGTACCTATAAGTTAGTACGATTTTTTTCCTTTTGTTTTTTTCTTTAAGGAAAGACGCGTGAGTAATTAAAAAAAATATATATAATAATCGTAAAAAGAAATAAACATAATGGTGCAAGGAAAAAAAAGAGCGTGCTCGTAGCTTTCAAAGCGATATGATTAGTTGGGAGAGAGAGAGAGAGCGATTGCAGCGAGAAAAGGAAAAATGGGCTGGCGCGCGTGGCGGCGGCGAGATAAGTGTCATAAGCGAGAGCGGAAAAGGAGGCCGGCCGAGTTTTTTTTTTCACGGCTCGGACGACACTCGATTATTTAACGACAGGTGCTATTTGCTGTAGTTTAAAAATTGATGGCTAGGGTAGAGGAGCGACGAGAGCGGACAGAGAGAGAGAAAGATACAGAGGATGAAGAAAAGCTAGTCTCAATGGTGGACGGGAGGAAGGGGGAAAAAAGGAGTATAAGTAGATTAAAAAAAAAGCGAGTGCTGTATGCGTCAGGCTGGTGTATAGGATAAGTGGTTTTCGTGCGGCTGAAAGGAGGAAATGCGCGCGGGAGAGAATGCGAGAGAAAAAAAGAGGCGGAAGCGTGGAAAAGCCGCGAGCGAAAGAGAGAGATGTGCGGAATGCGAGCGCGAAAGAGAGAGGAAGAGTGCGACGAGCGAATGATAAAAATAGGTTAATAGGAAGACGAAGCGGAGTGGCGGCAAGAAAATGTGATGAAAATAAAAGGATTAAAATGAGCCTTGTAAAAGGACGGATAGAAAGCGAAAGAGAACGCAGGGGAGAGAGGTAGGAGCGCGCTTCTGAATGCGCGCGAATCAATGCGATATGGTGTCTATTCAATTTGCTTTTTTCCTTGTTAAGCTAAGCGCTAAGAGAGAGAGAGAAAGGGAAGCGGTGTAAAAATTAATCAACGCCGGCATTCTTCGTTTCTTCGACTATATGTGATTGATTCTACCTTGGATTATAACGTTAAATCGGTTATCGTATTGTGATACGTTGAATAATGGTGTTTTGTAACAGCGCATCCGGTTATTTTCAATTTGACTACTTTAGCGCACGCAATTCAAATTTGCTATTACGAATTTGATAAAAGCCGCCAGATATATGCGTCATGAATCTGCTGTAAAGCATTTTCATTCATTTGAAAGCTCGAACGTCTGCTCGATAAGAGCATAACGTTGTCATTCAGCTGCTTGCCGCTTTTATTACGATTTATGAAGACAAGTAGACTCATTTAAGTATATTTCATTTAACGACCGTGAATCGAGAAATTACGAGTCGAGTTAAAACATATAACCGACGCGAAAGCGAGCGCAAATAGGAAACGCTAAAAGACTGACCGACGACTCTTAAAAAAAATAAAAAATCAAAACTTTTCTCAGCGACTTTCTATCCGAAATTTTTCAAAGCCACGCGAAAGAGCAAGTGAACGAGCAAAACGAAAAAGAGAATCGATGAGATATATGAAGAAACACACGCCGAGCTAGCGCGCGATAAAGCACACGGACGTGTACAGATATACTTTGTCTAGCTAGGAAAATGTTTTTCTATTGTACGTGTGTAAGGAGAGCGGCGGGAAGCGAGGCGGATGAAAAAAAAGGGGGGAGAAACTCGAGGGAACGGCAGGGCGAATTTTCGCACGCGGCGTAAGAAGCGTGGCGCGGACTTGCAAATGAGGTATATATACATACGTGTGCGCACCCGCAGACCCAGGCGCGATGGGCGAAGAAGCGGGTGCGTATATATATACGTACGAGCCGCGCCGGCGACCGAGGAACTAAGACTTTACGTATACCAAAAAAAAAAGAGAGAGAAAGGAGTGAGGAATCGTGAAATTCTGTTGAATCGATTATGAATGTTCCAGCGCGTGACCGCTGAAAATTACTTTGGTTACGGTCGATGTTTCGCTTTATTGTTCGTACTATTTTTTTTAAGGATATTGTTGGATATTTTGTAAAATAGTTTTTCCCTTCATTGCTACCGCTGCGTACACTTATTTTTTCTTTTAATATTAGAGATTACCGCGCTCTTACGACTTTGCCCGTACTCCACCATGTAATATATTTTTACATCGTTGTCAAGTCGTAAAAAAAAGCCTTATTTCGAATTTTATGTAGCTATTACCGTGAAATGTAAAAATAAAAATGTAATTTATTGATAACTTTATAGTTTTATTTCTTCTTTTTAGAGATTATAAATAGTTTATTTAATTCTTTATTTATATTGCTTAAAATGTACGAAGTAACATTTACATTTTTATAAAGTATCTGAAAATGTCTTACGATAAAAAAATAAGCACATTATTAATGTGTAGCGTCTAAAGTAATTTTTAGTGATCATTTCTTTAATGTTTCCTGAAAGGAGCATCTTCAATTAACGTGATTAATTGTTTCGTACAGCTTGCAAGAACAGCTTTAGAAACAAAGGCTGCAAGCTGTGCTCTAAAATAAACAAAAAAAAAAAATTATAATGTTAGAGGAAAAATCAAATGTACAGACTTCATTAAGTTTGAGGACCAAAATGAAGTTGATTGCGATCGTAAAATTATGTCAATGTAAACGAACTGCATTGATAATGAATTTTTCGCAGTATAAATTCGCAATATAGCTCGTTAAGCAAGTGAAGAAACTAGTAAAGATTCATTATAAATGCAGTTCGTAATTTATAAAAAAAAATATGGAAACCGCAAAAAGTATATGTATGAACTGTTAGTATTCATTTTCTTTTTCAATTCTGAAAGTCATTTTATTCCAACGAATATACTTAATAACAATTTATAAATAACATATTATACCTAACTAATTATCATATACATATTCGATTTTTACTAATTTATATTTTTATAGAAATTGAAAGCGCTTAAAAAATTGCGAGCCAAAATAATGTACATTTATATTATCTTTGATTTTTATATTACAGATAATATTTATTTGCGGTCTCGATAATTTTTTTTCTTTTTAACATTTTTAGTTTACTATCAACTTGATAGTAATTTGTATAAATTTATACTTGTTTATTTATTCATATAGCTAATGTTCTCCTTATAAGGTGATCATCACGAATGTGCAATGAGAATAAGGAAAAAGAAGATTTGAAATGAGCGATGAAAAACGAAAAAAAATAAATTAGATCAAACTTGACTGTTTAGCCTTTAGATTCTATTAGGTTATTAAGAATTAAAACAATATTTTGTTGATATATATGATATTATTGATTATAAATAATGAGTAATCTGTAAATATATCAGACCAATGCAATGGATTTGAGTTTTATTATTTACCCCACTACTAACGTTTCAAAGTACAAAATTAATTTCAAAAGAATATACTATTTTTTATTTCATAAAAATAAATGATTTTGTTTTGCATATGAAATTCATAAAATAAGGTTACATTTTACTTTGTTGAAAATTAGTAAAGAAATAATTTTGTAGTTACTTTGTTAATTAATTTTAATTTTACAAGTTCTGAATAAATAATATTTATACTATTATTTCTTTACAAGAATTTAATGAAGATCTACCAGGGCTTACATTGTATATAAATTTCAATTTTTTAAATTTCAATTAAAATCTTTTTTAATTTTAATTAATCAGTTTTAGAAAATTTTTACTTTAATTTATTTATTTTTAAGATTAAAAAGTATACGTGCTGGCTAAAATGATAGTAATGATATTACAATTCTGGGTAATTTATTTCAAAGTTTATACTTTTGAAAATCCATCTGGGTGATGGAGTCACGGACAACCACGCCTACAGTCATAAAAAAAGAAGAAAATACTTTGAAAAGAAAAATTATTTTTAAAAATAAATAAAATATAGAATCCAGTTTTTAGATTTTTATAATTAAGTGAAATTAGAATAATAGATTATTTAAAACAAAAATATGTTAGTTTTCATGCAGTTTTGCAGTTTTCATAAATATATAATCACAACTTGGTTAGCAGCTGAAAATAACGATTTTCTCTGCTACCTATTTTCCCGGATGTGAGAGTACACATGTGGCGTCCTCTCCTGCTGGTGTGATAACTCGTGAACAATCTGAACGATCAGCATAAAACTTTCCAGACTTCAAAAGTTGCATCAGGTCTCTAGATTATCCCTTCCTTTAACTATTTCTAAAGAAAACTATTTATTTCACGTATTTTTACTAAAAAAAGAGCAATATTTTATTCGAAAATAACTTTTTACTATTACTTTCACTTTATAAAAGTCATTTTTTAATCATGTTCTTTTATTCTTTTTTTATTTTTGAACGATACCATTTTTATATTTTAACTGTGATATAATTTATAAGATAACAATCCATTTTTCATTAGAAAAAATATCATACTTCTTTGATGTTTTAGTAATAAAAATAATGTGACGAGATTTTTTTAAAACGATATATTAATATAAAAAAATGAATTTGTATAATCTTTGAATACTCCGCAACTTGTACATCCTTTGCAATTAGTAACTAAATAATTTTAAAATTTTGTTTTCGTTCTGGTCAAGATTTACTTTTAGGAAATAACAAAAAAATAAAAAATATTTCATTAGAAATATTCTCTAAGCTTCTCATTATAACTGCACAAGTCGATACAGATTAATATTACGAAAAATAGAAAATTAATTAAATTTAAATTTTCTTGGCCTTTGAAATTCTTAAAACTGTCAGTGTATTATTATGTCAGTTGAAGCGAAGCTTCTATTCTGAGAAGACGTAACTTCTGTATTGTGCCAACAACATTACAAAGCAGTATTACAAACTAGTTGTATATAACGTGCATTTTAATTATTTTTATGACTTAAATCTTCATTTTGTGTTCAATTATTTATTTACTATATATGTGTTAGCAATTAAAATAAAGTACCCATAAATTTTAAAGTATACAAGATGTCAACGTTAAAGAACCGAAGCGATTACATTAAAATCTGCAGTAACAATAACAAAAATAATGATAATTTATTGAATTCGATTCATTCTACTCATGACTTCAAGGTATGCCTTACAAATGTTGTTATAACTTTTTAGTAGATACACGCATTTATTTATGATTTAATTATTATATTTAAGAGTTTTGATTGGCACAGAAAGGTATCCATACAGAACAATGAAATATTTAGAAATTCTTGGACAGACGTTTCCATACTTGCCAACGATGTAAATGATTTGAACATTAATACACCATCTAAAATCATTAATAAAGATAATAACAATGAATACAACATGAGTAAGAATGATTATTCGGTCAACTGGGAAACAGATATGGATTTGACAAACTGCTGTGCCAGCAGTTATTTAAAAACTCCGAACTTAAAAGGTCAAAATAATTGTATAACTTCAGAATTAGAAAACATGGATCTGACTAACTGCTGCAATAGTAGTCAACTTTTGAATCATGAATATACAACTGAGAAAAATATTTTTAAGACTCCAAAAATAGAAAACATGGATTTAACTAATTGTTATGATACTAATAATTTTGGTTGTTGGAAAACTTTGAGTTTGAAAGAAGAAAACGATTTTTCATATTTAAAAGTAGAAAGTATGGATTTAACTAATTGTTGCAATACTAGCGAATTTTTAAGTAGTAAGCAAAATTTTCTTCATAAATATTCAAAAATAGAGCATATTAATTTAAACAACTGCTCAATTAGTAACAATTCGAAGTTCAAGTCTTATGCAGAAGATAGTTTTCTGTTTAACAGTCATGATTTTGCAAATGTAACAGTATGTAATATTTATTTAGACAATGCATGAATTTCAATTTTACTGATATGAATTTTTAATAATGTTAATAATATTAATAATATTATGTCTATATTTAGGAATTTGAAATTGAATATCCAAGAAAGCCTCATACTTTGAGAAAAATGCATTTAAATGGTGCCGTTGAAGAATTAAGAAAACAATACAGTCGTCAGAATCCTTCAGAAATTAGTAAGTTTTTAAATGGTCTTACTGAATCTACAAATTTAAGTCATTTAAGTGATGATTCTGTGTTCCACAGAATAAGTGACACTTCTTATATCAATAATCGTTTCGAAAACGCTACGCGTAGATCTAATCCTGTTAAATTAAAGTTAGAAAATAAAAACTTCTATCAGATATTAAAAAATTTAGTCACAAGAATAATTCTTACTTTAAAACGATTTTTATGGTGGAACTAGGATTAAAAATTACAATGATTATAGAAATATTTATTATATACAAACAGTATTATACTTTTTTATACTTTTTGAAATTTATTTTATGTTCGATTTTATACAATTTTATATTGCTTACTCGAGTGTCTTTTATAAACGTTTTAAAAATCGTTATTATCTTTTATTAAAAAGTAATGTTATATTATAAGAATAAAATGTAATGTAATGTAATGTAATGTATTATAAAATGTATTATTTCTAAGTTTCTATACCCTTTCAGCTAAGATGTTAATATAAATTTAATAAAATAGATTCTTTATAGATGTATAATCAAGTGTACAATATGATATTATTAAAACTTTTAATATATACAAACAAAATATTTACACAATTTCTACTTTTAAAAGATCAGAATTTTTTAAAACATATTTTGTAAACTGACTTGTGTAAACAACTTTATAAACAACTTTCTTCTATCTTTAATAAGATTAAATATCGCACAATAAACTTACGGAAAGTATAGTTTTACAATTATAAGAAAAGGTATAGTTTTCTAATTGTTTGTAACAACTGTGGTCAAAATTTTTCTTTAATAAAACATTTCGAACGAGGTTGAATCTGACGCACTCAATCAATTAATGTTTCATTAAAAGAGTTTCATTACAATAATGTATGGCAGGGAGAGGAAAAATATATGCCTGCGCTAATAATACCGTTAATTATTCAGAATTAATACTGTTATTTTCTGCAAATTGACTTTAATGCATTTTTTAAGTTCAAAGCGACAATAAATTTACTAAACAGTAACTTCTACATTCTTTATAATTTACTTTGCCTTTTCAAATGGTGCTCTAAAATATCATAAAAATGTTAATAAATTCTCTTGTGTATAAAAAAATTGCCATCGAGGGCGCTGCCGCGTCTCTTGGTAATTATGATATTCAACGAATCAAAAATAAAATTTGATAAAAATATATTTAGTTTCTACATGATCATAAATACCTTAATCATTAGATTTTATATGAAATATATTTACATTACATATTTAATCTCCACAAACTTTATAAAAAAAAATCATGCCTTTTTACCTTCAGAGTACTAACCCCTTAAGGCTCTTGTTGTTGTAGTTCTCCTTCTTACCGCAAGGGTACGCCACCTCCCACGCATATCTGCGCTGTTCTACTTTGTTGACTGAGTGAACCTCAGAAGAGG
>UELX01003405.1:0-23631 GCA_900480035.1 Eupelmus urozonus | reverse complement strand
GTGTGTGTGTGTGAGAGAGAGAGAGAGAGAGAGAGAGAGAGAGAGAGAGAGAGAGAGAGAGAGAGAGAGAGAGAGAGCGGGCGAGAGCCACTCGATCAATACGCCACGCTGCCTCGCGCCACGCCAACCCCGCCGCCGCTTTTCCCTCGCTCGAAGCCCACCGACACGCGCGGGGGAGTCGCTCTCTCTCTGTGTGTGCGCGCGCGGCCAACACACCGACGCGCACGCCGCGTGTAACTACGCCCGCGCGCGCAGACACGCAGGGCCCGGAAAATCCGCGCTCAGCCCCGAGGGGAGAGGATATTGGGCAAAAACGGATGCACGCGCACGCCGCGCGCTGCACGACCTGAATATTGCCGCCGCCGCCGCCGCCGCTGCTCTCTGCTGCTGCCCTGATGTTTACGCAGAAAGGAGGATGTGTCGCGCGCGCGCGCGCGCGGCTGGCTCTGCGTTTTTCGATTGCCACTAGAGAGGGGAATTACATTGTTTACGCGATGTTTTTCACTGTTTTTAGGAGCTTTTCATGCTGTACGTGCGTTCAAAGGGCTGGCCGATTTTTCGCTTATAATCAAATTTACTTCTTTGTTTTGCGGATATCGAGTTTAAGGGAATGGTCGAAATAAAATCATTTCCGAAATTTCACTCTGGCGAGATTCTTTTGGAGTTTATAACGATTTTGATGCAATTTACGCACTGATAAATTTTCGTATTTGATTATCCAAACAGTATTTATTAAACTTTCATCAGACAGACGCATGGCTTTCCGTAATTTTCCAAGACCCGGGCTAATTCAATTTCGGCGAAAATTTATCAAATGACGAATCAACGTCGTTCCCTTCACTCTCGCGCTCGTTGAGACACGGGATCCCAGCACTGGAAAAGGTTTCCCCAAATTCTCCAAAAGATGAAATATATATAAATGTACGTGAAATATATAACAAAGGGCCGAGAGAGCAGGACTCTGTCTAGCCGCTGGCAGTATACGAACTTCAGAGAAAGAGAAACGGGACTCTGGGAGCAGCGAGCTGTCGCACAGTTTGTTACAGAGAGAGAGAGAGAGAGAGAGGGTGAGGGCGCGTCGAGAGTCCTGGCATTCCGTACACCTGCTCTGTATATTGCAAAAATACCGGACTTGTGCCGGGGCAATAAGAATTCCCTTTTGCTTTTCTTTTGTGAGCCGGCCCCGTGATAGATTTTATTATTGCCTTTCCCTCAATTTCCACGCTTTTCGGCGGCCGGCTCCCTTTATCCCAGGGATTGCGACAAGGGACGAACGATAAAAAACGATAGTCCTTCCTATGAAGTCCGCTCGCTATCGAATGTCCTGGCTCTCACGATGTCGATGCGACTACTTCTCTCGGCAAACGCTTACAGAAAAATATTATCGTCGTTTGTATGAACGATTTGAAAATCATAATTTCATCTAGATATAAATACCCTACGCCAAATCAAGATTTCAAAGTATTTTATCAACATTAAAATCTGATGAAATATCTAAAAAAAAATTCTCCATACAGCAACACATCCCTAATTTCATTCTTTCGTCGCGACTACAAGACAAACACGACCACGAGCATTCCAGAATGCTCGAAATAAGAGAGTTTATAAAAGTCTCAACCCACACGCATATATATTTATAAGACACAAGAGGAGGGAAGGTCGAAAATTACTAGACTACGACTACGACGAAGCGCGTCCTCCTCCTCGGTACTATATACACACAAGCCAGAGAGAGAGAGAGCACGCAGCCCTCGGTTAATTTTCCCGGTATGCGCGCGGCTCTCTCTCTCGGGCTCGCGCGCGCCCCCGGGAAGACGTACACAGCGACGAGCTCGCACGCTCGGGCCGTTTTCCAGCATTCCTGGCATTCTAACATCCGCGCGCCCGCGCTTTCATTAAAAGCGCTCCTCTCTCGGCTTTATATATAAAGAAGGGCCGGGGCCTCCATATTTCGCGAGAGCGGGTGCAGGTTGCCGCCTATTGAGCCGGCGCTTGAGCGAGAGCCAAGTTGAGAGAGAGAAAGAAGGAGAGCCCGCAGTCATTTGCGCCCCCGCGCCACCCCCAAAGCTTCAGTGTCAGTCAACCCCAGCGCACTTTCTCTTTCGCCTGCACTCGCACGTGTACCCCACTGCGTCAGAATATTGCGCTCTTTGCTTGTTCTTCTTTTTCTTTTCTTTTTTTTTTGTGTTTCTGGGTTTTTGGGCGAGAGCTTTATCAAGGTGTGAGAAGTGGCGAGGGTTCTTTGATCTTGATGAAGATTGGAGAAATTATTGTCTCGGCGAATTGTTTAAATTTTTTTTTTCTGTGTTAATGAAAAAGAAATGAGAAACTTGTTGAAAAATGTAAAGTTGTAAAGTTTTGTTATTTTTATTCAGAATGTGCTTGGAATATAAAGTTTTAAAAGTCTTTCAGTTAAACGCTTGATTTATAGGCATTGTTGACTTGCCTTGCTTTGTATAATCGTGTAGGTTTGAGGCAGAGAGAGAAAAAACTTGTCTAGACTTCTCGACTCGACAACTTCTTGTTGGAATATCACAATTGTAGTTTCTGAAGAAGAGCGTTTAAGAAGAAAAGATACAGCCTCTCTTTCTCGGCAATAAATATTTCATCATTCAGTCTGAATCACTTTAACGTATATATAATCAAAAGTTAAAATTAATAGAAAAATTTATCTTAATTTGCCCTAACTATGACACGCAATATTACCTCCTATCTATCTACCAAAAAAAACTAACCCAAAGACAAATCGCGCTTAGATCATTGACACATCAGTCGATGAAATCGCTCGATTAACCTCGAAATCGCCCTGAGCGCGCCGAATCACACGGGTCAATAGTATAGCTACCAGAGCAGCCCCGCCGACGACAAACAGTCTCGCAGGCACTTCATAGTCTAGTCTAGTCTAGTTCACGCGCGGCATAAGGCTCCGTACGTATCTACACGTATATATACACACAGAGCAGAGAGAGGCAGGAGCGATGGGGGTGTGAGTAGCTCGAGCGTAATTCCGCCGGCGCGCGCGCTCGTCCCCTGCCGCAGCGCCGTCGACGTTTACGACGTGTTTTACGCGATCAGAGCCGGCCCCGTAACAATTATTGGGCGATTTCGCGGCCGTAAAATTTTATACGGCCCCCCGCCCTTCTCCTCTGCACCTATATACACACAATCCTCTCGCTGCAGGCTGCTCCGCGACTTGCTCGATACAGTCAATCAAGGGGATTGTGTTTTCACTCAGCGCGAGCCGCCGAGCGTGTCTCTTCCGTTGCGACTGCTGGATGGCGCGAACGTTCTCACCGTTGACAGGTGTGAGGAGGCTGCGACGGATTTTTTTCTGGGATGTTGGGTGAGATTGGAGAGTAGTTTCAGAGGATTTTCTTTGATGAATAATGTATTTTTTGTTCGGCGATTTTTAGGATATTACCTAGTTTTTGGTTGAAGATATTAAAAGTGTGTTAAATATATTGGCTAGGCAGGTTAGAATATTTTAAATTTGAAATATGCGAAATTCAGCTCGACCGATATTCCCTTTCGCATCCTAGGGAGAATTTCCACTTTTCCATCTCAGAATCCCGGTGCCGTTCGTCTTTACAGTTTATATCGCTTCTTCCTCTCTGGCGGCCTCTCCCTCTCGATATTCAAAAGGAAGCCCCAGACGATTTTGTCGTCAGGGAGATATTTTTTCTCGGCCAAAGAAAAACAATAAAACAGTATAGAGATATCGTACTTTATATATCGATGAAAACTTTCCGGGAGTATGAAAAACGCTTACAATTTCTTTACTACTTTGTTTCTTCATTCTCCCGAAATATTGTAAACCACATTATTCCAGCCATAAATTTAACAACTTTGACGTACTTTTTTTACGAAAAGTTTTCGCGATACCAACGTATACGAAAGTTATTTTTTTGCGCAGAAATTATCTTACCTTTTTATTACGCTTTGATGTCGGCCGCGCAAAAATTTTTATTTATATATTTTTATTCGTTTCCTGCGCGCACTATTTTTACAAGCCGCTATAAAGCAAGGTGCATCCGAATCGTTCTCCGTAGTAAAAAAAAGGCCGTAAAATTACGAAAAACCGCATAAAAAAAAAAAAAAAAAATCATCGCGGGGCTTGCTTTCGCTCGCGCGACGCAGTAAAGTTAGCCTGCTCTCGCGCTCATATACGAAGTTTCCTGTACACGCACACATCTGCAGCCCCCGAGAAGAGCAACCTTTTGCTCGTTTCGCGCGGCTGCAGAGTCGTTCCGAGCAGCCGGCGTTATAGTAGCTAGAGCGCGCGCGCGCGCGTAGATTCGGTGTGTTCGGCTTTTCAACTTGTCTTATGATTTACGAGGCTGCGCCCGCGCGTGGCGCGCTGCAGAGCAAAAGTTCTGTCTTCGCTGCAAGGAAAGATTACAATGGCGAAACTCGCGCGCGCGACGTTATTGGATTTTTCGGGGCCGAGCCTCTCGCGAGCTTCTGGGATATGTATACGCGGCACTCTGCCTTTCTCCAGCTCGATAAGTGGATTTCCATAATTTTCCTATTACGCCCCACACGCACGAGGTTTATCTCCTTCTTTTCGAGTGGGTATCGCTGCCGGACAATTTAGCGCGCCTGCTCGTTTGCGCTCTCTATAATACACGCAGCCAGGAAGATAGAGAGAGGAAGAAGAGCGGAGGGTGGCTGCCGGGTGTATATATACGGCTTTTCGGAGCGCGCATCCCAGAGGAATATCCACGCGGCAGCCGGGCGCGCAGGCAGCCCCCTCCGAGTGGGATCCCGATGGATTCGGCCTTCCTCCGGATTAAAAGAGCAGCGGATAGCGCGCGATTCTATATAACCCTCCCGGCTACTTCGCCCCCCTACCCCCGAAAGCCGAGATTACCTTCGGGGTGTCTTTCTTCTCGGCGCCCAGCGGGATGAAGGGAGAACGATGTGCTTTTGAGCTTCTATTCGCCCAGGGATGGGCGCAGGATTTACTCGCTTCTCCATGGATGGGTATAGCCTGCTGTATGCAGCTTTCTTTTAAAAACTGCCTTTTTCGAGAAATGGCCTGCCCTTTTTGGCTTGACATTATTTCTGATCCGATTTGGAAAAATTGCAAAAGAATTTTTTTTCTTTATCTTAAATCAATTTACAATAATGTAAGACACAATTGTCGCAAAGTCATTTTAAATCTGCCTTAAAATTCATTAGAGCGGCAACAAGGTCCTTTAAAATCTCTATACACTCGCCTCTTCAAAAGCAGTTCAAGCGTCACGTAAACAGCTGTCGAATTAATGTAGAGCCCCGAAGAGCGAGAATACACAGATAGAACGAAAGAGAGAGATAACAGAGATTCTCCAGGAGAGACAGAGAGAGAGCGAAAAGCGCATCTCACAAGAGGACTCACACGTTGTACATCCGTATAAAATGAAGCGCGATGCTCCTCGTCGCGCCTTTCATAAATTCGCGCGTGTCTTTGTGCGCGCAACTTGCACGCACACACACAGACGAGAGAATAAACGCTCTGCTATGTGTGCGGGTGGCGTAGGCGGGGGCGCGTGCAAGTGTCGGTCGGCAGATCGTCTCCGAGTCGTAAAACCTTAACTGCCAGTAAAAGTGAGTTTACGCGCTTGTAAGGACCCCCCAGGAGCCGCGTTCTCTCTCTCTAGCTCTCGCGCGAGCGCGCGATCCGGCTCTAGAGTTACCTTCTGTGTATACGCATATAGTTCCGCTCATGCACCCTGCCTCCGTCCGAGTAATGCATCAAGGCCACGCGCGTTCGGCAACCCTTGATTTCCAAGAAAATCAGTCGACGATTCTGAGATATTATTTATTAATCATCGTGATTGTTTGGAAAATAATCTATTGAAGCAGAAAATAAAATAAACTATTATAATCGATAATTAATGTCGATAAATGCCAATGACCGAATTAAAAATCCTTTTGCCACTTCCAAACTTTCAAGCAAGCCATTTTATCGTTTGAACTTTCATTTCGGTAAGCTCGTATAGTTTCGGGATCGCGCGTCGTTTCGACCAAGCTCTACCTCACAGTCTCTCTCTCTCTATCTCTTTCTCTCTCTCGAGGGGACACTTTCCACCCTGGGCTGACTCTCAAGCTCGCGCGGCCTCCGCCGGGCACAGCGGGCGCAAAGAGGGAGAGCTTTAATTGTAACACTTCGTGTAATTGCATTAGGCGCCCGCATTCGTTTCACGCTCCCCCGATCTTATACGGACCAACTTCTTTCTCGCGTCCCCCTTTCCCGCTCCGCCGTAGTCTTACGTCACTTGCGACGAGCGCTTTTCGTCATGCGCGAGCGCTGATGCATCCAGCGTTTAGTTTCAAAGATTCGCGCTCGGCTCTAACGATGCTTGATGAAATCGCGTTATTATAAAATAACGTTGCCGAAAACTATGATAACAGTCGGCGCTTTTTATCGAAAAATAATTTGCGAGAATGCATCAGCATCGACTTTTCCATAAATGTTATTTTCCGCGCTCGATGCATATATAGGAAAAGGTAGAGCGCACGCGCTCGGCATTAAAACAAGCGATCCGGCGAAAACTAAAACCTTATATAAATCACCGGCAGCATCTCGCGCTCCGTCAAGGAGCCCCTGAACCGTCCTCGTATTATCGACGTAACTGCGCGAGCGAGCTACTCCACGGGTTCCATAAAAATTTCCACGAGCTGTGTAGTACACGGGAAAGGCCGAGCGTGCAGGGCTATATATATGGTGCAACGCTCGGCCGGCTATATATCGATTTTTCCCGAAAGACGCTGTGTCTCTCTTTCTCTCTCGTGCGGGCGTTGGGTGCGAGCTTCGCTAACCCCCCGGTCCCCTCCCCCCGCGGGTTCCTGCTTAACTTTTCACGAACGAGCCCCGAAGAGGATCAGACCCCGGAGCTCTCTCCGAGCCTACGTAACTATGTGTAGGAAAACCCTGCGCTGCTCTGCCGAGCGCCCGGATAAAATGGCTTACGACGCGCTCCGAATTTGTTTAGAAAAATATATATGTGCTGAAGTAAAGTTAGAAAATTTTGATATAGCGGGATAACTATCTTTATTTTGGTAACGCCAACCGTCGAGAAAATTCAATTTTAAACCTTTTAGTGAACTTTGAACCACACAAGCATCGAAGCTAAATGTCTCGGTCGCATCAATTTTTCTTCCCATACACCGCGAATCTTGAAAAAAAAAGCGCGCGGGAGATGAAAAAAAGGCAAGACGGGAGAGGAAAGCCGAAGTGCAAAAGAGAAGGAGCGCGCACTCGAGAGATAGAGCAACCGGCTGCTGCTTTTATGGGTCGTCCAGCTCCATCATGTACCGTAAAAGTACGATAAAAGCACTGTTACGGCACTGCCTCGCGCGCTTGCTCGGCCGTAAGAAGCCCGTATACACGGAGGCCGCGCGTATACACTGCACAACTCACGCGACGGGCAAAAGACGCATACCGTGTGAGTCGGGGGGTGGTGGAAATTGATTCCTTTACGATCGGTAAACGTCTCGGCGAGAGAGCGCGGGCCTTCTTTACTTTTCTTTCCGCGCAGCTTACCGTCCACCCTATCCTAGCGTGGCTCGAGTTTTCGGCTTTTATTACGGGCTCGATCGTGCCGAGAGCCCATCGCTAATTTACATCGGCGAGCTGTTCTCCGGCTTCGCGGGGACGAGCTTTCTGCTTGCTTAACGCTCGATGGTTTTTTTATTGCCACGGAGGTGGGCTTGATGGCTGTTTGATGTTATGGGTTTGGGCGTATGTGTGAAGGGAGGGTCAAATTAAAGGCTGAGTTCATACGATCTAAAATATCTATATTTAAAAAAATAATCATAAGGAATATTCTTCTAAAACAATAGCATCCCTCTATCAAATTGAACTAACCAGGCAAATTTTCAAATTTCAGTTCTGTCGCTGAGAAACACGCAGGAGGAGGAGCCACCAGATCCGCAGCTGATGAGGCTGGACAACATGCTGATCGCCGAGGGTGTAGCGGGCCCAGAGAAGGGCGGTGGTGCTGGTGCAGCGGCGTCGGCCTCGGCGGCCGCGGCGGTGGGACCGCCTGGCCAGCCTGACAACGCCATCGAGCACTCGGACTACCGCGCCAAGCTTGCGCAAATCAGGCAGATCTACCACCAGGAGCTCGAGAAATACGAGCAGGTAATGCGATTAGGCTGGGGAATTAAAAGTGGGAGTTTGGTTTGGAGTCGGTGGTTTACTGATTCTAGGATTTATTTCAATGATTCGAAATATAGTTAATTTATTGAAGAAACATAAATTACAGCAATGAGATTTGTAATAATTGTGTTTACATGGCTGACTTTATAATAGTGATGCCGAGAAAACATATTGTACTTATGGGGCACAGCCACTGAAACATGGCGATTGCAGCTCGTGAAAAAAGCTCTTGTTCGTTCTACAGAGGACTTGCGTAATACTCTATTTTACTTTTATTGGGTGATCCCTATCAGTTTCATATTATTTAATATTTTTCCGTATATTTAGGTATTAAAGTTAGTTTCTAAATGTAATTTTCATGTTATTGGTTGAGTTTATTTTGGCTGTTATACTTGGCATTTAAATATTACTGATTTTAAAAGTAACCTTATAATTTTTCAAAAAGGTACCATTAACTTTCACTCGATTTTCAAAATTGCAAACTAACAAGCAACGGGGTACGAAAATAGAATTGTACCGCTTCAGTCGAATAAAGATGTCTAGCGTCTCAGTCGGGAGAGCAGCTTCATCTTTTTGTCGCGTATTGGATTCACAGCAAAACGAGACGGGGCGAAGCGGGAATAAGAAAAAAAGGAGGAGCGTCGACACGAAAAACGAATATATCCCCGCGCGTATTTATGATTTGAGTTGCAAGTTTTCTGGAGAGCGAGCGCTCGCGCGCGCAGGGTTAATGCCTGCGTGGCTATGCAAAATGGCGTGACAGCCCACGGAAATAGACGCGCATGAATTTAATGCGATCGCGTGATCACCAGCAGCTACCGTCTGGCACGGATTTAACGAATATGCGCGCGAGCGCGGGAGAGAGAGAAAGAGGGAAAACGCTGACCGCTGCATTTCAATATGCGTGTCCGCGCGAGAACGCGAAAACCTTTTAAGAGGAGCTTTGCATTTCGCCGCTAGTTTCACTCTAATACTCGTATTTTCGCTCTCTGCACGGAAAGTCACTGTCATAGAAGAGAAATGAACGGGTTTAACTTATTTTTAAAAGCTAGAATTGTTGTCAAATTTATAATTATTACTGTAATTTGACCATTGAACTATCTAGATGAAGAAGCTGAAAAAGCTTAGTCATTCTAGATTGAGAATGTAAATCAGACTCGATCAACGTTATCTCCATATACTTTTTCTTTTCATGATGTTCAAAATAATAAGTGTAATGATCGATGATTCGCTTATACACCTTTCACAGTTTTGCTAACGCTTTAATTACGCTCATGGAAAGCGACATGATACCAGGGCGATGGCTCGTTTGTGGGCACTTTGGCATCAGGATCCCGTTCAAATCGATCCATATTTCCGAACTTTGCCGCAGAGATTCCTACTGTTTGGCGCTCTGGCGCAAATTCAATATTCCACTTCGCATGAATGCGCAATCGATGCAGGCCCTCTCGCAGAGAAACTCTCTTTCTTTAATAAAATTATGCTAAATACGCGGTTAAAGCGAACAGACAGGAGAGTCAAATCAAGGCTCCGTCTATCTTTTTTTCTTTTGGGATGGAGTTGCATATATTCTTTCAGTGTGATACATACAAGGCTAGTCATTTTCAATCTATAAAGAGAATTTTGTTTTTGCTAAAAAAAAAAATACTTAGTATCATCTTAAAAAATCAGAGTTATATTAATCTTTTTTTTTCTACAATGCTACTTGCGCAAATTTTTGTAATATTATTCTCTAAAGCTCATTTGGATTAATTAAAAACCAACTATATATTTAACATTCAAAGCAACAACTTCAATCTTCGAGTTTTCTCAATCCTCTACAATTTCTCCAACAAGAATGTAAGCAATACTATTTTTCCAGTCAACAAGATTACATTAAATTCCCTGTCTCTCCAAACTGCAAAAATAAAAAAAGAAAAAATGTAAACCCAGCTCGTGCCCAGGCCGATACAGCATCTCCTTCGTTTAAATTTTTCAACTCGTGTCGCGCATCCTATTTTCCTTCTCTCTCCCTTCTCTCTCTCTCTTTATCTCTCTTTCTATATCTCGAAAAACAGCGAAAAGCAAAATAAAGATGGAAGTCGAGTTGGCTCTCTGGCGTTTCTCCTCCCTCGCACCCTCCGAAATAGCCGGCGCTGGCGGCAGCAGACGCCGCCGGCTGATCCAGCCCCCGCGGTGGGGGAGAGCAGAGAGAATCCATTCCGAAATTGCAAAGCCGCCCCCCCCCCCTCTCGGCATACTCTTGCCGGCTTCCCTCAGGAAAAGCTGCTGCTGCTGCTGCTGCTCCTACTGCTAGTACTGCTAGCCCGGCGTGCGCGCTCGTCGTCTCTCGAATACTGATATCGAGCAAAGTCCTTCCCTTGAAACCGACGGCAGTCGCTAACGCCGCCGCACCAGGAATAATGCATTATTCTCTCGAGCCACGTCGGCTGCTTTCTCTACCTTACTCTTTCTCTCTCCCTCTCTCTCTCTCTCTCTCTCTCTCTCTGTTTCGCTTGGGGATACGTTCCTTGCTTTTCGCCTACTCTACACGCTTCCACCGACGCTCCTTTTCTTATTTCCGCCCCTTTTTTGGTTGCCCCTTTTTTTCGTTTGTTTATTCGAGTGATTTCTCATTCGAAAAACTTCCTCGTCTTGCGACCTTAATGCTTGTAGAAATTCAGGGTTTTGTCTTCTACGATGTTTTACCTTTATTTTTATTTTTATCATTAAGCGAGTTAAATATCTTCTATGTATGAGTTATTGACAAAGTTACTGATGAACACAAATTATTCTATTACTTAACAAAGGTGCATCCAAAAATAATTAATTACCAATATGAATTTATTAACATCTAAACGGACACTCGTCTGCTTTTAACACATTTTCGAAACGGTGGTATATAAAAGTTTGCATTCCATTTACAAAGGTTTTGCCTGACGTCTGTTAAAAAAATATGGAAAAATTGAATTAATAATATAAATCGAAAGATAATTTTAATGTTGAGGCCTTGTTTTATAATACTTATCGGACTAATTTATATTAGTCTATAATAAAATAGAGAAGTTGCTGTAGATTATTCTTAATAAGATAAACAAATTTACTGTGTAAATTTACTTTTACATTATTAATACTAATTTTATAATTAAAAGATAGACTTATCTGATTAACTTTAAAAAACATTTAAAATTATCTGATTAAATTTTTATTTATCGTAAAAGCTATTTTTAATATTTCCTTAAAATGATGTAAAAATTTCCATATTATCAAGAGTAAGACAACTCATTTTTTTTTAATTTTATCGACTGACTTGACTATGAGATATTTTAGAAAAATTAAACAAAGTGGGATTTCTTTTTTATTTTGTAAATAAAAGAGGGGAGCTCATCATAAGATATTGAGTAAAAAAAAATTTCTTTGATAAAATTAAATATCTTTTTCTGTTTTAACTGCTCAATAATAACTTACTAATTGCACTTGGTTTTGTTTAGGCCTGCAATGAGTTTACGACTCATGTAATGAACTTACTGAAGGAACAGAGTCGTACTAGACCAATTACGCCCAAGGAAATTGAAAGAATGGTCCAGATCATACACAAAAAGTTCTCCAGCATCCAGATGCAGCTAAAACAATCCACATGCGAGGCGGTAATGATCTTAAGAAGTCGGTTCCTTGATGCTAGGTAATTTCAAATTCCATTTATTTTTACGCTTTTTATTTCAAAAATTTGAAAAATAAAAATGTACAACTTTATAGATATGTTCTTTTAAATTTTTTAAAATTTATATTTTATCAGTTTAAGGTATTTTTATTTCAAAATACAAATTAAATTATTAATGTTACCTTGAACTTTTTAGGCGCAAACGAAGAAACTTTAGCAAACAAGCTTCAGAAATCCTGAACGAATATTTCTATTCACACCTAAGCAACCCTTACCCCAGTGAAGAAGCGAAGGAAGAACTTGCCCGGAAATGCGGCATTACAGTCAGTCAGGTAAATCAAATTGATTCTTATTAAAACTCAATATTTTATTTATATGATTCTAAAATATTTGGTATATTATTTAGGTTTCCAACTGGTTCGGAAACAAGAGGATACGTTACAAAAAGAATATAGGCAAAGCACAGGAAGAAGCAAACTTATACGCCGCTAAGAAAGCAGCCGGTGAGTTATAATTTCATAACAGAACAAAAAATATCCACACCTTTTCGTAGACTGACACAGTGCGTAAACTTTTTTCCGCGTTTAAATACTTCATCGGCACAAAATTGTTCGCTGTCGTTCTGCGTCTGGCTCAATTATCCGTCGGGGGATGATGGCCACTGTAGAAAGAAAATCGTAGTAAGCGCTAGTTTCTTATTACTGTAAATCATTAAAGTCATGAGTTACTGCACATTGTTACTAGCTCCGCGTAGAGCGCTGTTATTGCCCCTGTCAATAAATCACTTTGGAGCGCGAGAATAAAATGAGCGATACGCGCTCGTATCTCCGCGCTGACTTGTTTTCGAACTCGCACACCGAGAGTAGGCAACAACGTGCCTAAACTAAACTTGTTTATTGTCTCGTATTTTCTTGTTTTTTTTCTTTTTTTTTTTGTTAAAAAGGGTACGAGGCGACGGAAATAGAGAAATTAGCTATTTCATTTATAATTTTACGCACCGTTTTCATCTACGGATCTACACTAAGTATGTCGAGAGAAACTTCCACGAGGAAGTGTGAATTTCCGAGTGGAGTTTTCGTATACTGAGTAATTCTTAAAAATCGTTCAAAACTAAGTATGATAAGATAGTATAGGTAAATTGCATGAAACTTCTTCAAATTATACACTTGGAAGTTCTTTCTTCGTCGAGGAGTGTTTACAAAAATAAAAGAAGATTACATTATATACTTTTTTCATAATTTTTTTCCTAATAGTACTCTGAGTTACTATTTATTTTTCATAATTTAAATTAAAAAATTCTTTTAGTTTTTTATTTGCTTACTTCGATAAAAAGGATATTACAATAAATATCCATACTTTAAGGAATAATTTATACTTTTTTATTTTAATAATTTATTAATTTTAAATGACTCTAGAAAAAATGTAATTTATGAATTTTACTGAATTTACATATCGTATCTGCCAAAAAATTAATTTTTCTGCCCTCCGGCCGGAAAGCGGAAACTTCCCGGCCGTTGCGCGAAACGAAGTTGCCGCTTTCCAGCGCCGTCGAGCAGAAAAATAGTATAAACACCTTGGCCAATAAAAAAGAAAGCTTCAGATCACATGTAATTGTTATTTTACTGACCTAGGTATGTAATATACTATTGTTAGTCACCCGTTAAAATATTAAAAATGATAAGAAAAAATAAGTTAATTGCTGAACCTTTAGAGTAAAACTTGTAACTGTTGAATAAATTGTCAATGCAATTATATTTAAATAAATATATAAGAACAGTAAATTAAATTAAAAAATTTTACTCTTTTTACAATGTAATCTTCTTTACAAATATGCAACTAATGCAGTTTGGAAAATCTGTAAAGAAACACCTCCTCGAAACCTTGTAAGCACCGCGATTGTTTCTACAGCAGCTTTTGCAGGAGCCTCACCGTACAGTATGGGCGGCGCGAGCCAGGGAACTCCGACGCCGATGATGTCGCCGGCACCTCCCGGCGGACCCCAGGATATGGCTGGCTATGGCATGGGAATCAACGGTAGCGACTACGGCTCCCAACCCTACAACGATGGCTCGATGGGTTACGATCCGATGCACCAGGTAAATTACCAGAGGGATCGCCAGCGCAGCCATGACTACGACGATGAGTAGACACGGTAGAGCTGGCCTTTTCTTATATTAACCTTTTTATTTTTTTGCACGTTGTTCAGCACTCGGACAAACGCTCTTTTCATGCAAAAAAATGTTATTTTGTTAAAGCTGTTTTTATTGGAAATCTATATTGTATCTAATATTGTATCTTATATTTTTATGTAAAAGAAAATATCTATATTAAGCATCTAATTGTAAAAAAATATGAAATTTTGTAATGCAAGATCTTTTGTGTAAAAAATAAAATTTTGGATTTTTTTTAAAAGAATTTGTGTAGCTTTTTGCTATAAGAGATCATTTCTCTGAGTGTATGTTGTAATCTCACTGTGCCTGTCCCCCTGTATTTATATGTATTTTTCTTGTGTTTATTGATTTATATTGAGAATCGTATAAAGCTTATGTAGTAGACGTCTGCATGTCTGTTCTTGCTTCGCTTTGGCCACTTCAGGTCGAATGCGACCTTTCGGCATCGATTTTCCGTTGGCTAGTTGTTGGCTCAGAGAATGCACTGTATTGCTAGACGCTCGCAAACGTTTTTGATAAAATTGCTTTTCGGTTAATTTGCTGGGTAAAATGTGCACAGGCGCTCGGAGAAAAACGAACTGTATGCCTCAGTTAAATTTATCTCTAGTTCATTTGGCCGCATTATTTACGAAATTGAAATTGTGTTCTCAGATTATTTTACTTAAAATAAATAATTATAAAATAATACTTTATAAGATAAAAGTAAATTAAATTAAAAGTATTTTATTAAAAATAATAGTTTTAAAAAAATTACTTTTTTCAGAAATAATTTCATAAAAATATCCGAGTCAACACAAGCCAATGGGGCAAATTCTTACGCGCGCGAGCATTTCTTATATGCGCTAAATTAACCCTTCCCCCTCCTCCTCCTCCCTCTCTATCTCTCTTTCTCCTTCTCTCTCGGTTTTTACTTACGCAATTATCACGCGCGCACATCCGCGAGAAGGGAGCAAGAGTGCGTATATTAACGCACGAGCCGACGTTTCGTGCATGACGTACGTGTACGTATGAGGATGCTGAGATGCGTTTTCTAGCGCCTTTACGTGACTGTGAGGGTTTCGCGCTCAAACTGCTGGATTAAACGCAAGGCTTAAGGGTAAAATTTAAGGCTTTCGTTTAAGGATTTTTTTGTATTTTTATTTCGTGCTTTAAATCAACAGCCTGAAAGTTTTTATCATGAAATCTTGTTGCGAAACTAGTATTATAGTTACGAAATTGTATTCCATTGTTACACTAGTTTTCGTAAATGTGCATGCTGTTGTAATTTGATAACAATTATAATTATTACATAAATTGTAAAAAAATATTCTTTTAAATGTGAAAATTTCCTTTTTGCTACTTTTTATAAATTATTAGTTTCCATAAAAAAAGTAAGAAAAGTGGAATTTAATAAAAATAAAACAAACTCAATGCCTCGCATAATCAGATGGGAGCTCAGGTAGCCATAAGCGCTCATCCATTTAGCATGCTTTCGTTACTTCACATTAAGACCGTCGGGAAAGATCTCGCACGTGAACGTGTACATGCAGTCATAAAGATGGTCTAGCACACGGGCGCGTATATTTGAATAGAGAAGGAAGGAGAGCAAGGAACGGGCGGCGAACACGACAACGGTATATAAGAAAGGGGAGTGAGACGCGCGCAGGAGTTGCTGTGGAGCGCGAACAACTAGCTTGCTTAGTATGCATTGGAGTTGCGAAGTCACTTTTTTAGGTAGAGCTGCCCTAACGCTTTCGCGTAGTAATGGAGTACAAAGAGCAAGTATGTGTGTGCAAGCTTGAGGTACAGAAACTCGCACACCCTTATCATGACTTTTCGCGGATAGATGCGAAATAATCTTCGCGTTATTTTTGGTTTTTAAAGTATTTTTCTCGTTCAACGAAATCTTTTTGTATGATATTTATTAGAGCATTCTCTTAAAATATTTCCTTGAGTTAAAGATTAATTTAGTTTCTACAAATTATTGAAAAAAAAAAGAACAATCGGTAATTTTGTACAACAAAGACAATGAAAATTCACATTTTGTGCGCAAGGAAATTAATTAAGGTCGTAAAAGTAAATGAATGCCCGCGCGGAATGTGATGTTGAAATTTATCGTCGAGTTTTAATTACTCTTTTATTTTTCGTTTCTGAACGAAACGTTATTGCTTTGCGAGGATAATCAAATTTCATTAAATTCAAACGTGATTATAAAGTTTATTTTAACAAATAATAGGTTTTTCGCGTACTAATTTTAAACATTTATGTAAATTAAGTCACAAAAGATTGATAAAATGTTCGCATATTTTATCTAAATAAACGTTTTACGTGTTTTATTTACGAAGTCATTTATGTTTAATAAAAGCTACCAATTTAATAGTTGTAATCAGCTATAAAGAACGGATATGTTTTAAAGAAAATAATTAGTGATTTTTATCTTTGCTTTCTTTTAATTCATTTTAATAAACATTATTTAAATTTTAGTATTAATATGATACTATTGTAACTAATTGATATGGTTATTTTGTTAAAATTTTTGTCACCTTTGCCAGATAATACTAACCAAATTCATTCAATATTGCCTAATAATCGCCTTCTTTCTGTGAGCATTTACCTAAAATTCTAACAAGGATTTCTAATAGTTCTCTTAACTGAATTTACTCGTGAAATTTATCTTCTTATTTTATTGCAAACCTTTTAACTGCTATATGATTTTATACTTTCACGAAATTAAGAATTAACATTTCACGAACTGTGTTTGTTGCAACGTGATTGAAGAGTTGATAATTTTTTGCTTAAGTAACCATATGTTTTTATCAAACATAAAAAAAAAACAAAGAAACAAATCAATACCCTACAACAGCTAAAAAATCACCAGATTTTTCGAATTGCCTAATTGATAACTTTTTGTTACAAGCACAGTTCCTAAATATTTTGTAGCTTTTATATTATAACGTATCACATATAAAATATTATGCAGTGGGTATTTCATCATTCATTTGTAATTAAATACTTTATAACTTTGAACTTAATATTTTTATAGCATAGACTTTGTTTGTTTGAAAAAAAACGATCATTTATTGATTTTAATTTCTAAAATGATTTTTATAGGTTGTATGAAAAAAATATATATTTTTAATAAAAAATATCATTAAAAAATTGATTTATAATTGTTTAATATTCGTAAAATAAAACTTTTTTGGTAGTTAACCATCAAAGTCTTATACAATTCAGAAATAATTTGATCTTTTTTTGTAAAATGCATAAATATTAAAATAAACAGTAGGTTACTACGGTTTTTCGGAAAAACTCATTTGTTTTATTATTATACAAATTTTTTTATTCAACAAAGTAATTATATATTAATTTGGTAAAAGGAAATCGCAATGGCTGTAAAAATTGGGACCCGAATAAATATTTTTATGTATTAATAATTCGGAAACCGTGTTATATTTTCCAGTGATGCAAAACAGGCATTATGTTGCCATAAGTGTCGTCTTGGCCTATGAGACGAAGCTTAGTTCTCCGAGCCACACACGGGATCCGTTGCAACAAGCACAAGTTACTAGACTGCAAAACGATGAAATGTTTAAAATTTTATATGGGAGCCAACATCTATTTTGGGTTTGAATAAGAGTGATCTACGATTGCTAAGAAGACGTTCGTCGTTTAATATTAATTTCGTTAATTTTTAGGATAATTTTTGACCGTGCATTGCGTAAATTATTTGCGTGTATTAGATAGTAATGAACTGAAAGTGCAATAGACATAAAGTAACATTTAGTAACGATTATCTCTTTATTTTACGTTTGAGACCATGTGGTAGTTAACCTGTTGATTTAAAGTTTTTTTTATATGAAGTATTTGATGGAATTCTATAACATTAATAAGGAATTAAAGTTTTATATACACAATTGAAGAATCAATTGAAAAACAATTAATTCTTAGCTTTCACGTGTCTCTAACGTTCAATGATCATGTTCAATCAGGTGCTTATAATTTTTCTTGCGAACGTCTTCCTTCAAGATTCTTTGCCTAAGACTTGTAGGTATTTTGAAAAAGTGTGCAATAAGAATTTGATAATGAATGTTTTTTATAAAGTTAAAACATAGCATTAATAATTGAAGTCTAGATGTAGAAAGTTAGTTGGGGAAATAATTTGATATAATCGATTCAAGCGAAAATAGAATGGTTTAAAGTTTACTTATGTTTCTATATAAGTATTGCATTGCATAGTTTTCAAATGCAGTGTATGACAACGTATAAACTTGTTTATGATTTACTTATATTAATTAATCGACGGATAGAAGAGTGTAATAGATCGCGCGAAGGTGAAAAGAACTATTGAGAGCACCGTGTATGAATGTCCAGCTGTTAGTGATGTCGATTTCGGACGGTAGCATGCGCAATTGCATGTTGACTCTTGTTATACGATAATGGTTTGATACAGTAGTACATGTGTCTGTTCGTTTCACTTTATTCTGTCTTTTAAGAAACAATTGGCTGGATTTATACTTTTAGACAATATTCAAATTAGAATGAGGAATATCGTTTTAAAATTGATTTATTAGCACGTTATATTTATACATATAATTACGATATTCTTAAATTTTAAAACGTCTGATTTATTGATACATCACAAATTTCTAATTAAAAAGTTTAAAAATAAAACAAATTTAATAGTAATGATTTTTTAAAACGGAATTCCTCTTGATATCAGATTTGAATGTAAGGAACCTATACTGTACTTGCCTTTCGCCTTTGTTGTTATTTGTTTAAATACTAAAAACAAGTTTTCTATAATGATTAAAATTACACGCAAATAGGATTTCTGATAAAGTAAATAACACAAATTAGAGAACCACTTTTGGAGCAAGGAATATCGATTTTCGGTTATGCAACATTGATAGTTTTTTATAATAGCTTTTATTTTATTATCTTAAAAGAAAGAATACAATTAAATAAAATTGTATTTAATGATTTTTCAATATTAAATATAATATGAATTAAAAAAAAGATTAATTACATACGTTATGGTTTGAATAAGTTAACTTCATTTTCTTACATTTGAAATTATAAGACCGTCATATAATACATAATGAAGTATCTCAAAATTTTATTTAAAAATTTATAAAAATTAACGATATTCTATGCTACTTCTAAAGCCCAACTTTTTTAGACAGACAAAAAAATTATTTTGAGCGTAAAGAAAAATAAAAAAATAATGATGACGCAGAGTAAGGCAATGGCAGGGGGATGGATGCCACAGCAGAATCGCGAGCCGGTGCCTGAGTTTCCGTCACTCCATGGTGATTCCGCCGACTCAGATTCAGATCGAGAGAACAACAGCAAACCGCGTGTATAAACTCTGTAACAAGCAAGGGAAAACGCGAGATTGAGCCATGAGTACTGGTCAGTCAAAAGGACTTAGACAGCCAATCATTATTATTATTATTATTTTTATTATTAATATTATTTCTATTATTATTGTTCTGCGGTTTTTTGTCATTACAACGAAATGCACAGCCACTCAAAAATACGGGATTTTTATCTTATGCACTGTGCGCGCGTAAAATAGGACAGAATTGTCGTATAGGTACTTGCGTGTAAGAGCAACGTTGCTACTTTCAATATACGTATACAGAGGAGTACACTTGCACTCGATGGAATTATAAGGGCCTTTTATAATTTAACTCTCTTAACTTTATAGGTTTTATTTTTTATTGTTTATTATTATGTTTTACATATAATATTATGTAAATTTAATTTTATATGTTAGGTCGCGTGTGTACTATAATATAGTTAATGGTGCATTACTTTGTCGATATATACATAATTATTAGCTCATGTTTCATAATGAGAGTTTATACACTTATAATGAAATAATTATTAATGCATGATACATTTTTGCATTACTTTGGGATTTCCGAAAATGCATATGAAGCAGATGCAAATTTTTCAAATGTTTTAATGAACAATTAATTGGGGCAGATAATTTTTTACGATATAAGCTCATTTTTCATTTTTAAATAAAAGTTGTATTTTTTAGTACAACACTTCATGATTTTAAATCTTATATCTTATAAATATTTTCACCTTTTAAATAAGTAAATTACTGGTGTTATCATTAAATATTTCGGAAACTTTAATTATAGTAAACTGATTTCTGTTTTTACACATTTCATTTATTGTACGTCAATACGATTGCTTTAAGACTTATATGTGTTGATTATCATGTAAGAAAAATTTGTCAAGGGGTTAGCAGAAGAATTATCAATTGCAAAAATGTTTCTTTTCATTCGATATTTGATCTTTTGAAAATTTAAAATCATGCTCAGTTATATCATACGATTAATGAATTAATGATTATAAAGTATAATACATCTTGTTTTTAAGAGATAGTGAAGAGGTGACAATATTAAACGGTGACTTTCTGCGCCTTGGGTCAAGGGGGAAAGAGAGCATCGCGTACGGATTAGTTACTATCACATACGCTAGTTTGCCACTACAAAACGATTTACGAGCGCCACCCATGCTTCACTATTCGTTTCTAGGTTCTCGTAATAACGTTTTCCTCTCGCTTCGTGCCTTTTCATCGCTATACTTATTATTATCATTGATTAATTATCTATTACTACATTTTTAATTACATGTTTTAATTAAATATAGTTTAGATATATAGATGGATTTATTGTAATTTTGCACACTGCATATCTGCTTAATAGTAAACAATTAACTTGTTTCTTTATTATTATATTTTCTGCATGTGGTAAAACCAATGCAATGTATCAAATGCGATTTATTATTCACCTTTTTTGTGTTTCGCGCTAACACGTTAAAAAAAATCGATGTTTGATTGTTTCAAGATGTTATTTTATTTTTTTTTTTTCGTTGGAAAAAATGCGTACACGATAAACGTGTAACTACTATTTTGATTTGCGAATTATGTTCCGAGTTTAGAGCCTTCAAAATTTCCAAAGTAATCTTTTTCATTGTATTTTCGAATATTGTTTTTTTTTAACGCGTTCAAAGTTTTGATATAAAATTATAGAAAAAGACCATAAGCTACTTGTTGGAAACAATGGAATAAGCGTCTAAAAACAGTTTGTAAATACCTAATTATTAAAAATGCCTACGTTATGACCGGGCAATAAGCACGGAACTTGAAGTTATTAAAGTTTGCTTTCTTATAAATGTTCATTTATGTTTTGAGTTAATTTCATACTACCTTTTCATTTTATATCCTTTGATTGCACCTGCCATTATTATTATTATTGTTATTTAGACTATTTTTACATCTCAAATGCGTAACTTTGGTCATATATGTATATATGTTTAATGTAATTTTCATAATTTTTTTATGTAAATATACGAGGAAATAAAATTTGCTGTATATCTGATTGAACAGATAATTGTTGGATATTATCAATCAAATTCAATCTGTTCAATTATATAACCTAAATTTTTGCTTTAAAAAATTAAGGTGCAGCAGTTTTTCTTTTGGTACTCTTGTGTAAGTTGGTCGAAGGGAGAGAAGTTCGTTACTGTGGTTTATATATAAATGAAGGCGCGTGTAGGGAAAAATCGATAAACTTGTAGAAAAGTTCTGGCGCCGAGTATGGTAGTTCGAACTTACAATTTTATAAAAATTACTAGAGGAACTGATAAAAAGTTTACAGTTTTAATCTTGTAAAAGATGATATTAAAAAAAATGTTATTTTTGTTAAATTAATAATTTTTATGAAAAAAGTATTTCTTATAAAATAATAATTTTTAAGAAAAGAGAAAAGGTCTATTTCAAATATTGCTGAACTAATTTTTCTCAACCAACTTAAGCAAGTGACTAGATATACATTTTAAAGTTATTAGTATAAAGTTTTTGTTACATGTTCTCTTAAAAAGAAAAATAAAATTCTGATGCTAAACTATTATAAAATGTCAAAAACGAAAAAAATCCAAGTTAACAATTTGTATCAATTAAAAAATTGTTGTAATTTTTTAATTTATGCGTGAGTATTGAACAAACTAATGATAACTTTTGAGTTAATCGCTTTTTAGAATCTAATCCATTATTAAAAAAGTGTAATCTCAAGGCACAGATATATAAAAATCAATAATAGTTTTTTACAACTTGGTTTCGATTATATTTTATAATAGACAGTATTCAATAGAATATACATTTATAATACTAGGAATAACGGAAACTTGATTGAAACTAAGCATCGAAAAATTAAGAAGCAACACAAGCTGTCAACAAAATTTTGAATCGTTCTAGAGAAACTTTACACTTTGGAATTTGACGTTTGCTTTCAGGAGCTGTCGCCTTGAAATCCTTAAGAAGTGGAGAACCGAGAAGTACGCAGAGCAAAAAAAATTTTAGAGAAAGCGAATACATACCGCTAAACACAGCAAAAAAGAAAAATAATGTTAAGCAAAAATCTACACAAAAATGAAAAAAAAAGCTCGCGCAATCCGATCACCCTACTATCTGTGATCCCAAGCTCGTCGACGCCTCTAAGCGACGAGTAATACGAACTAAACTCGATATATTAAATAAGCTCATTTAAGATTTAAAACGATGGACAGCTCCGAAACCATAGAGCACTCGCTGCTTCGAATCCTGTAACCCCTTCACCTTCGCACACCTTAAAGAAATGAAATAATGAGAACGATGTGAAAATTTATCAAAATAACTCGCATATGCTTCCACACAGGCAAGTGTTCTAAGTATTTGTATTAGTAAGAGTTATCTAGAGTCTCTCAAAGGAAAAAAAATAAGAAAATTTTGTCATAAAAACTTATACCTTAGCGATGGTAGATATCGAAAAGTCGAAACTTATAAACCGAAGATAAAACTAATCAAATCTCAAAAGCGCGTGTATGTACATATGGAGTGAATTCATATAATCAATACTTCAAGAGAGTTCAAAAACTGAAGAAATGGGGGATATATACGAGAAATTGTTTTTTAAATCTTTTTATAAGGTTTTTCAAGGCTTGATAATAAAACTAACGGACGCAGAGATTAGATACTCCTGGTTTCGGTGCATCCTCGGTAGAGACTTTTTCGTATAAAAAATTGAATAATGATTGAGTAACTATATATGATATATATATATATATAAAAAGGAGGTACCGTTTGAGGTAAAAACTAAAAAAAATATTAAACGTAAGAAAGGAGTTTAGCGAAGCAATGGTCCTGCGACAAGACACAACTGATGTATACGATTTTTCAACATGAAAATATTATATATTATAGCTATACATATGGAAATATAATGAAGAGGATAGTCTCTAGAGAAAAAAACGTAAATCGTTTAAGGACATCATTATAACGATGATAAATATATTACTTATATCATCACGGTTATTACTTCAGTTATAATTGCCATTATTATATATATATATTACCACTCTATTGTGATTATTAACATTATTGATCTATTATTATTATTATGATTTTTATTGTCATTGATATGTTATATTATCAATATGCGCAATCAGCTAATTTCGCGATAAGTCAAAACTATTTTATACCAAGAATATAAAACGATACACTTGAATCCGTTCCATGCCTAACGCGAGAAATTAATTTTTATATGAAACGAAACATTTAAAAGAATCGTGCTATTTAGAAAATTCGATGAAAAAACGGCGCAATATTATTATTGTCATTATTATTAATATTATTATTATTA
>UELX01003404.1:0-23632 GCA_900480035.1 Eupelmus urozonus | reverse complement strand
ATAAAACTAAAAATATGAATAACTTGAGTTTTCTAAAGCGTTAGGGTCTGAAATTTCGGTTTTCTTCATATTTCAACTTTTGAAACCGTATCCCAAAGTTTGAGCAAAATCCGTGATCCGGATCCCTGACACTCTCCTAGTTAGTCAGTTAAGACATATGATTTATAGCTAGTAGATACATAACGAGAGTAGAATTGGAACTATTTTTAGAAAAAATTTATGAATTAAAAATGGCTTTGAAAACAAAGTATTAGCCTGGTCTGAATTAACTTATTCACTAATAGTTTAAAAGGTGACAGACCCAAAAATATGCAATGTATGTAAACTAATTATAATAATTGGGTATCCCGAAATTGTAAAGAAATATTCATTTAATATACTTTTTCATTAGACTAAAGCAATAAAATGTCTATTATGGGACTACTAATTTAATACTAATAATTTATACATTTAAACTTGTAAACTTTCCACGCTGAAATTTGCTTTAAGGGGCTTTTAATCCTGAAAAATTTACTTTAACCGATAGTCAAAAATTTCTCCCAATCGATAAACATAAAAGATTCAGTAGACAGTTTGAACTCCCGACCCGTGTTATTGTAGTTGTTAACCCAAACACGATTAGCATTGTCAGGTGCATACTATTTACATTTTTTATCCAGCAACCCAACCAATATGTCTTATTCGGTTCTGATAAGCGTGCACAGTTTACTGTAAAAATGAATTTGCACAATTATCTTTATCTTCAATGGCAAACAAACACGGAAATAGGTGTAAAAAGTGACGGCTTCAATTAGAAAACTACTAATTACACACGTCTATCAATTATCATCTAAATCAGATTCTAATTTTTAAAAAAAAAGTTTCTAATATCAACGACATAACGAGCCGAAAAATACGTTTTTATCTTCTCTTTTTGCTGCACACGTGCTTCTCCTTCTATAGGCACTCTGATATAGAGCATGCATTGATATAAAAAATTGTTTTTGTACTCAATTACTAGAATATTATTAGAATTTATTGTCTTTAACCTTAAATCGTCATTATCAATACTGGAAATTTGTTGCAATGTTTAGCTGAAAAAATAATGCTTAGATCAAAAGTACTAAAATTTCAAAAAAACTTAAAGTTGAAAGTTAAAAGTAGCGAAAGAAAAAAGAAAAACTATTTTTACTTTAACATTTATCATTTATTTACCAAGCAAATCCTTAGTTCTCATTATCATCACCTTAACTAACACGTACTATCCCAATAACATAAAAATTTATCTTACTACAAATCCTGGTAACTACAACCCAGACAATTTCTCTCAGTGTACCAACACAACAGCGCATATAGGTGCGATATACGCACATTTACGCGGGAAACCTTTTAGATCCCGACGGTGATGATCGAGCCTGGGCGACGCTGACGTCAAGCCTCGTGGAAGATTTTTTTTTTCTCTCCGCGCGAATTTCCGCGATTTTTCTGTTTTGCGCGATCTGACGGGCTGGATGATTATCGGCGTTAATGGTACTATGTACGCACGCTGATGGCTATTTACAATAACGCCGGATTCTTGCGGTTTTTGCGGATGAGTTTGAGCCTATTGCAATGAAGGTTGTTGGGTTTTTTTGAATTGAAAATGTTACGTGATTTGATGAGTTATAGGCAACTTTGGGTTTTGTGTGTACGATTTGTTATTATAAAAGGTGAATTACCCGGAGAATTTACGCGAATGAAGCTTTCCTGTATAATTTTAGGACGTTTTCGTGTACCAGATGAAAATTAGATTGCTTTTAAAAATTATGTGACTTCTAAGTAATTACAAATTATCGATTATGTACTTACTATATTTCATTATTAATATTTTTCACGCCGAAAAATTGTAGAGTAGCAAATGTAAAATCACACATGAATCAGTACAGCAAAACAGCAAAAAATATACTAAGAAGCGTACGATGCGCATCGTATCATTCGTCGATTATCTTGTTGAAACGAAGTGTTAGTTTAGTGAGATAATATTGAAATGCAAATAATGGGATTTATCGTGTATTATAAAAAAAAATCACTTATGTAACGCCTAGATTGGCCAGATTTGTAACTTTAGGATCGTTTGATGAAGTATCTGTCAGGAAGGATGAAACAGTTTTTCTTGCTTTTCTAGCTTCGCTATTCATTGATTAGCCTTATTATCTGAGAGTTTTAAAGTGACATGTTGATTTAAGATCGTGTGCATTTTTTGAGTGCATCATTTTTTGTGCATATTGAGTTGACCGGATATATGCTCGTGAATTAAGAGCTGGAATATTTAGATGTTAAAATTATAGAATTACGGAATCAACAATTTTTTTCTTTAGACTGTCTGGCCAATCGAGTGGCAAAATCCAAGTTTAAGTAAATCAGACTTTTTATATTAAATATACAAATTTATTCATTATAATTATAAAAAGTTTTAAAACGTTTACAAAAATTTATAAATATTAGCAAACACTTTATCCTGCGAATGAAAGTATAACAATAAAAATAAATGAAAATAATCCATATTGCATAAAAACTCTAACAAGTCGATAACAGAAAACAATATCAAGATACATTAAACCACTTCATACCCCATTTCTCAAAACCACGAGAAACCGTTATCCATTCGATCCTCAAACCTGCTAAATCTTAAAACTTTATAGCTTTCTCTCTCTCGTATCTCTCAAACTAAAAAATTTCCGAATCCAGGGATTCCCAGCACCGTATTTTATATGCATCGGACGCTGCTCGATGCTACACGAAGCCAAAGTCCCCGCAAAATTTACCGGAAGTCCTTGAAGTGGCTTCGGCCCGTGCAAAAAAAAAAGTAAATTCATCCACTTTTTCGTCAACGCGACTTTCGTGAATGAGTAAAAAAAAAGCAAAATATTGATTTTTATCGGCTTTTCAAAAAGAATGATCAAATAATGCGCGCCGGCTAATCGACTGTCTTTACCTGAGCTAAACGCTAATCAAGTATAGATATGATTTAATCAAGTTTTTTAATATTGATATAACGCCCCGTGAAGTCGGATCATAAAAGCAGTAAATTGTCACAATCTGAAAAATGCGTATCACATAACGTAAATTCAAATTTCTCATCATCAATTCCACAATATTCATTTCTAAATTATTATAAAATTTTCCCGGCCAAGCCACACATAATCGCCGGCAATTTTCACATAGCGACGCTTCCGTCACACATACGCGATGTATATATAGGTAAATCAACAACGTTACCATCACGCTGACGTAACTCAAGCATTGAGATGAAACTGCTAGATAACCGATCCGTGACGTAGCGCTAGCGGCGATACGAAAAATGCCCGTGTTTACAAACATTGAACTTGGCTTTTGCACCCAATGGTTTTGATGAATAAATTAGCGCTGGATAGTCGAAGAAAAACTAGTTTTTCTATAGATGCTGCGATATTTTGATTAATTTAGGCAGAATGGATTAATTAATGCAGCTAAGTACTTTTCCAATATTTGCTGGGATTTTTTTTCTCCGGTACTTATCGATTATTTAATCAGGTAAGAGGCGCCGGTGTAATAAACAAGCGCTTGTCTATGCGATGGACCTGATGCTTGATGAGCCAGTCTTCTAGAATATTTATGGATTTCCTGTAAATGTATCAAGATGGTGTGACGTAAATATTTTCATTCACAGTGTCGAATGGATATCCTCGTCAATAGTGATTGCTTATCGGAACGTTCTACTAATTTCCAGACTAATTTATCCCGAATTAAAGCCATCCGGAACGTTCCGATTACGCGAATCGTCATCGACATCCGTTACTCCTCCTATACTTAAAAAAAACGAAGCCAGAGTCAAAGTACAGAAGTCAAGCGTGAGTATAAATCCATCACGAATTCCGCCATAAAAAACACAATTACCATATCATTAACCCATTCTTAACGAAGACCAGTATCAAAGATAGATATATCCGAGGAGTCCAGAACTTTCTTCTCGACCTCTGGTCGCTCGGTATACAATTACGTCACTATCTTTTTTCAAATTCTCGCACCTTGATGTGCTCCCGAAGCAAATAGAAGAGGCGTCAGACATCATAATCGATTCCAGCCTGTCTCCGGAAGTTTCCAAGATGTCCGTGAACTTTTTTTTCTTTTCAGACACTCGGGTAACGACCTAAGAAGCTTCGTCGTGTTTTAATGACGAGGTGCACTTGGGACCGCTTTTTTTGTGAGGTGAGATTATTCAAGATGAGGAGCCACCTTTTTGGAGGTGAGAGAATTATTGGTTGACAATTGAGTTTTTGTTGATTGGTTGATGCTTGTGTTTTGATGAGCAGGATTTTACATGCTTGGTGTTGTAGATGTGATGAGGATATTGTTTATGTTGTGGTTATTGGGTATTAGAATAATAATTAATGATTGTTGGTGCTTATTTATCCTTAGGTTATTACAGAAAGTGATCTAGGCGTGTAGTTATAAAATTTGAATTTATGAATTGATTTTATAGTTTTTTTTTATTTTGTTGTTGATTAATATTAATGGAATTTTCGAATTATTACTAATTGCTTTAGCTTAAAAAAAATTTCAATATCCATTAGGTTTGTCATTTTCAAATAATTTTGTTTGTTTCTTTTTTTAATTAAACTTAATTAGGAAAAAAAAATTTTATCTTAATTATTTGAATGCGCATCGCAAAATAAAATTATTTTCAATAAATTAAAGGAATTTTAATAAGTAGTTCTTATTATTCGATTGATCCCAAAATTCATTAAGTTGCAATTGCTGCTCAGATCACGCGAATCACTGATTTCCACACGCGCTTATAACATTTGGGAAACTATATTTTCTTAATTAGGATCTTGAATCCCAGAAATATCCTCACCACAAAGTTTTCGCTTTGACAAAACGGCCTTGCTGCCTTTGTTCCTGGTCGCAAATTACAATAACTATAATTTGATACAAATTCTCAGGGAAATCCACTTTATATACGAGCGATGCGCTTTTGTTACTCACCTATCCATGATCTGACTACTCATATATTTTTAAACTAGCCTCTACTGAATCTTAATGCCGAATTGAAAACGTTAAAAATTAAAGATTTTACTACTGCGCTAAGGCCCGAACGCCAAATGAATCAATTCTTCGCCTAAGGGAACAAAAAAAAATAAATAAAATACTCGAAAAAAATTATTTAACAGCAGCTCTAAACACCCACTCAATGGACACTCCACCAGCTGACCTTAAAATCCTACCAAACTCCATGAAAGACAAAAATCAAGCCACGAGGCAGTGAGAGGGCAAAACTATCCTCGCGAATCTCACTCAAACACCTTCCTTTGCTTATGCTAATTTCCTTAGTCACGAGACAAGGAGACGAGGAATCCCCGACGACTAAAATTGCTTTTTCTAATCTAGCCTCAGTGTGTAGTGTAAAGCTAAGAGTCGATTAACCCGTGCAGGTTTAGAATTAATTGAAATTACGGATGTTATATATGTAAGCTAGTGGAAAAATTTTTGCATCCCGACGGGTCTGGGATTGACTCTGGTATTATTGTGATCGGGTGTTTGACGTCAGCGGAGCGAATTAAGGCTGTCTTAACGTAAAGTTTAGTATCGTTAATAAAAAATAAAAAAGGGAAGTTTTTTATAAAGAAGAAGGAATTTCTTATGTTGATGGGTTTGGTTTGGCGATATTGTCTTATTTTTCTTTTGGAGATTATACTCTTAAAACGGTCGAATGGAAATTTTCATTTAAGAAAGTAATTTTAGTTCTAATTATGAGAGCAATTTAAAAATTTGGTAAGATGACTTTCAGAAAATTGTAAGGAAAAAGTAAGATAGTTTTCAAAGTTAAACTAATTTAGTGTACATTTTAACGTTAAAATATAATTTTATTTTGCAATTTAACTTTTTATTCATGACGAATTCTGCATACTAACGTAAGTTTATTAACATTGAAAAGAAAATAAATGTGTCAGTTATGACCTTTACAGTTTGACGCCAAGATAATTATCCGCGAATTATTATGATATATTCAAAATATTTAAATTCATCATAAATTTATTGTAATAATAAAAAATAAATTTTATGCAACAATCTTTTAGTTTATTTTTCTTTTTGTCTAATATCAATTTTCTACATAGAAAATTTGATTTTAAACATAATTTTTGTTATTTGATTATTAAGTTTTAATTCTTTTTTTTCTAATATTCTTATAAAATTAATTTTTTTAATATCTTAAATTTATGAAATCTTGGCATTAAAATGGATATAAAACTATTTTTACTTTTCTACCAAGTTAAAATGAAGAAAAGTAAAAATATCATTTGCTCAAGTTGGCAATACTATTCTCATTGAAAAAAATTAATAGTTAATTGTTCTATATTGCATAGAAAATCTAAACGCGATGATATCTATTATTTTTTGTTTAGTTTAGAATCAGTTATCGTAAAGTAAATTATTATAGCTGAATTCAGAATATATCTGCAAAATATTATTAAATACTATATTAAAAATAAGTAATACATAAGCTTATTATAAGAACTAAATCTTTACCACTTTTACATACAATAAAACTTCTTATATGTTATTTCTATTTCACTTGTAAGAAACAAGCATGCAAGTGTTGCCCTATTTTGCCTGTTAATGTAACAGGGGCGCGCTTTCCGTCAACGTCTTTTTTACCGTGCATATGTACAATGTATATTACGTTTTAACAAATCATTCACCATCTCCTCAAACTCTTCAAAAAATTTGCATCGAAAATATGAAAAACGGTGAAAACAACAATCACGCCTCCGCATTTTCCTCATTCACATCCGGCGCCAAGGAGAAAAGATGAGCGCGTAAAAAAAAAAAAACTCACGACAATACTCAGCTCGTCTCATTCGCAAATTTCCTGTTTGTGCCTCGTCTCGACCTTGTCGATCTGATACGTTTCGCAGGTACGTTAAACTCATTTAGCCATTCGCGTCGAGATCCCAGCGAATCCTAGAAAAACGGTGTATAGTTATGAGCGTGCGTGAGGCAGTGCGTATTTCTTTCTTTTTCGTGGGGTTTACTTGATTTTTTATTCGACTTCCTGCTTTGGGAATGTGTAACGTGTGCGATAGACGAGAATCTTTATGGGATCTTGTTTTTGTTGGCTGACGCTTGCATGACGTTGATGATTTTCGAATTCCGTCGTGACGAGATCAGGATCTTTTATGGAACTCTGCTCGGAATAAAAATTATAACTGTATTTTAAGGGTAGCAGCAGATAAAATGGCTTGAACGTTTAATTTAAAGCAATGATCAAGAAAAGTTATAGGCGAATCCTACTTAATATAAAACAATTTTCATTCATCGATAAACATACTTCAATCCCATATACTAGCCATCCCAAAAAACCTAATGAAAACTCCCGGAACTCCACCCAGGGACACTGTCCTAACCAATATAACCATCGAACCTCCACAAATTACACACTTCTACCTGCTCTCGGACACCAAACATTCATTTTGCGACGTATATATACAATACAAGGCTGACTTAGCCCGTCGATCTCACCTATCCGGCCGAAATCTAAGCCAGATATTCACTTCCGAGCGGATTATGCATGCAGAGATTTTCGGCGCCAGATAAGCCGCTCCTTTTTTCTCTCGATTCTGCTTAGCTAGATAAAGGATGAATTTGCATAATTAACACGGCTCGCGAGCTAATTATAAGTCTAGGCATCGAATAACGATATTAGTAATTTTCCAGAGCGTGCAGCGGAGCCGAACCGTCCTAGAGGCGGTCCTTACCCCTTAAAGTTATGCGTCGCACCTTGAAAACACCATCGAAACTCCAAGCCCAAGATCAAAACGAAACATTAAACAGACCTTATAATTAGAACTAAACTAGCTCACCTACAGTCAAATTCGAACTAATCGATCTAATAAAAATTTAACGCCTCGATTAAGCCCGGATAAAAAAAAAGACAATCCACCCCCACGATAGTCCGGTCGTTCACCCCCTCATCAGAAATAGAAAGCTAACTGCGCGTCTGAGGAATAAACGGCGCGTTTGGCCAGTATAATAGCAAAAGGAGGCGCGCCACCGAGCGCGCACCTAGCGAATGCTAATATCCTGCTTACCGGCACCGAGCGAGTACCGATCTATATGTATGCGCGTACATTTTTAAGCTCGTTTCGCTCGCTGCAGCGCGGAAGGATTCGCGCGCTTGCATATCGAATCGCAATGGAATCCGAAGGTCGCGTGCTGCTGGTTTTGTATCTGCGTGTTGAGTGGAAGGTTCGTTGGAAGAATGGAATTGCGGAGGTTGGCTGTGGCCTCGTAGGGATCGTTTCGATCTGGTTTGCCGTAGGGTGGGAGTAGGTGTTATCGTTCAGATTGTTGAGGTGGTGAGTCTTGAGAGATCATTGCAGTAAGTTGGAAATTGTTAGTTTTATTGTTTATGAAAAAGAAAATATTGATATTGAATATTTAATACAAAAGTAAATAGATTTAGTGAGTTGAATTATTCAGTTCATCCAAGTATATTTGATTTTGAATTTTTTTTATTACTGTATTATAAGAAGTATAACTGCAATGACTGTCGATAACTGCAGTATTATAAAAATCATTCTGTATTCATTTATTTTATCAATTCATTCGTAACCTTGTATAATAAGTTATAATGTAATCCACTACTTTCCTCGTTTAATACGAATATTGCAAATTTGTTACTATATGGATATGAGTTGCAACATTAGCAACTCCAAATCGACAAACTCAAATGGTACAAGTAGCTAAACCTCGAAAAGATCTAGAAAGTTAAAATTCTAGAATGAACTGGGATACACAAATAGAAATATATAACAGGTTTTATATCATATGTATATTTTGCCGATCATTATAGAATCAATAACGGGTTCGTCGACCTGCTTACTTTTAAAGGGTCAGACGGGGAAATTTTTTAATAATAAACCAGGAAACTTAATATTCCTGGGATTCGTCATCGATATTCAAATAATTCAACATATGTATGTACCAACGATACACGAGAATAATTGGCCTAACCGATAATAATTCGTCCGAAAACTTTTCCAATCGAGATTTTATTCGATAATAAACAAGTAAATATATTTTTCTGGATGAAGTAGAAAGGGTTTCAAAATCGAGTCATGACTCATTTGCCTTATTTCAATAAGGAAATGGTTAAAGGTTAGTTCACTATATAGGAAATTTCAACTTTATTAGATATTTGAGATACAAATTGCAATTTATGTTACGTAATATTCATATTGAAACTTAATATTAATTTTATATTTATAGTCTATAACATAAATATTAGATTTAATTCTATGATGTTTAAATATTTAGATTGTAGATATCGAGAATGAAAAATGATAAAAGTAATTTGAGATCAAATGTTGCTCTGTCTAATTTCATAGTTATTTTTATTGGATCTGCAAAATAGGCTTTAATGGAACTTGGAATAAATGTACTAAAACTTGAAACTTAAAATTCTAATTTGAAGACTGAAAAACAATGTATTGTATTTGATGAATAATGCAACTACAAAAAGTTCATATATTAAAACTTATTCGGAATTGTGGAATAAAAATACATCCATCTATCTATTATATGCAAAAGAATTGATCGTTCAAAGAAAGCATTTAAATTCTGACATAATTTTCATTACGCCATAGCCCAAAAACCGCAATGGCAAATCATTTCAAATGCAAATTATAGCTATATCCGTATCACGTTGAAAAAATTAGCTTATAGGAGCCTTGAATTTCCATCGTATTTATATGTATATTTAATTGATCAATGAACTTATGTCTTATAAATAAATACCAAAATATAGTATAATATAATATATTCTCTGCCTTTCATTATTTTACACTTAGAAAAATTTATCATAAACAGTAACTTGGGGCATAATTTTGTATAGCTTTTTCAAAGCTAAAAACATAAATTTAAAAAACTGCGTACAAAAAGTAACCAGATAAAAGTCACATTTAAAATAAAAAAAAATACTGTTTCGATAACAATTAGAAACAAATAAATACAAAGTTTTAATATAAAAAAGTATTGAAATTAAAAAATTAAGGAAGAAATGATTAACCCAACATCAAACGTAAACTAAACGTTTGCTATCCAAATCAATGCTCATTATTACACTTTCTGCCATAAATAATTCAGACCTCATTTGGCGATAGCTCGTTAACATTCGCGATGCCTAACGAAAAGATTCAATTTGTCCGAAGTGAGTGAGAATTGTCGAAATTGCTAGAAATAGAAAAAAATTACAATATATTCTAATGTGGGAACACATTTTCCATACGGGTTTTGACACGGGTCTTTTTTTTAGTTTTGAACAGTTTTATGTTGTCAAAATTAATTTTCAGCTCCCGAAGGTGGAAAGCACTCCTTGTAAGTAATAATTAAACCGCTCATCGTTTCACTATCGCTTTTTTTTCCCAATTGAACTTACCTGCTACAAACTCGTTATTAAATTTCGATCGCTCAACTGTTTTTGCGGGCGACAATAATAATTGACCGGGACACTTAAGCCGTCAGTATGTACTTATCACTGACGTCAATAAAGGCAAAGTTCTTTATTTTTTCTTCACTGCAGAATTATGTTAAACGTCCAAGTCGTGAATTTTTATAGCAGAACAATCGATGTATTACGCGTGTCTTATGCAACGAAATCGAGAGAGATCGGCTCTTTGCATTTGTAAATTACCAGACGAAGCAACGAGCTTCAAGAGCGTTCATTCATTTTTTATTGAACAGGAAATCGAAAGAGTTCATGGTTGCCTCGAAATATGTGTAAAATAGACTGCTGTCTTGCCAAGGACTTTACTCTTGGTCTGAGAAAATATTGTAAGTTTTATATTTAATTTCGATGTGGCTTTTGTGCGATTAGTCATAATTAATTGCGCTCTATCTCTCGAAACAAGGTTGAGTTTAGCATACTTATACTCATGGCTTTCCCTGAGCGTAACCACCAAAAATCCTTCTTAAGCTTAGACGTCACGCAATGAACTATGTCCAAATAAAAAAATACCCGATTCAATAATTTCGCATTAATTAACTGCGTTCACTGTCAAAACGTACCTAAAATTCGCATAATACGTATTGATGTTTCCTCAATTATGTATAAAGTTCCAAAAGTCCATCTGAACTCAAGTAGCACGCAATTCTCGTTTTTCTCATTAATTCGTAATTCATGCCAGAATGATCGGCATAGCATTAAAAGAAGCGTCCACGTGTCTAGCCGATAACAACTTTGTAAAATCTCTCCAATTCTTCTTTTTTACTTAATCGAGTGCTAAATCTATGATGACTATATTAGTGAGCTCCTTTTCTTGTTTACGGTTATTATCGTAGGGGAGAGCGGAGCTAGTTGACACGCGGAGTTCGACGTTCAATTATAAATAATTAACTGTTTAATACTGGCGTTTGGTAATATTTGATATTCTATAGGTAATTCATAGCATTGTTAATATGTATAATGATTGTCATAGGCAAATCTAATTTCCTAAGGAAGATATCAATAAAATAAAAATGTTAATTGTGTGTCAACTAGCCCCGCTCTTCCCTACTGTCTCCTTCGATTAGATGATTTGCAAGGTTTTAGAAAAAGTCGACGATCGGTAGACACAATGAGTATACTTAACACATCATTTTTTTCGTGTTACCATGGCTTTTTACCTTTTTCAAAGATCTTTGAGAAATAGTATCGTTGAGTTTATTTACAGAGATCGAATGAAGCTGAGGAAGGTCAAGAGTAAAAGTTAAGGATTGACGTGTGCTATTTTCGCGTGAATAGATTATAATAGGTCATTAGTATCTCGTTTTGTTTAATTTTAGATTACAAAAACATAATTTGGAGAAACATACGGCAAAACGTTGCAGCAACGTTTAGCACCCCTACATCAATTCTCTCTAGAATCAATCTACAACGTAAGCACCTCCGATACATAAATAAATATTTAACCAAAATCAGCATCCTAATTAGCAATTCATCTAACCGATTAACATACTAACATTGTAACAGTATATCTAGTCGGTAACCACCGCGGCGAGTCAATAAAACTTTACCGCACCTTGTCGCAGATATTGAAAATCATTTTTACAAATTGGCTAATTATAGAAACCCCGGCGCTGTCAATTGAGTATTGCGCGCGTGCAAAAAATCGCAAACCACAAAGACGTCTTCTCTCTTTACGCGAGCAGACGACAACTATGCGGTTTTTCCTGCCAAATGAAAATCACTGTGCGGAGGTTTCAACATGGGTCGTAAAATCACGTTTTTGCAAGATTTATGATTTAGCAATTTTAACGAGTGGAAAAGCCATGAAAAGTTACGAAGAGGATGCAAAAAAGTTGTTTGATATTGAAGGTAAAGGGTCATGGTTGTCTGGATAAAATAACGTTTTCGGCTATTCTTGCTTTAAAATTTATTACCGTATTATTTAATATTTGTGGATAGTTTTTGTTAAGTTTTTGCAATTAGCCTGCGTGATAATTAATACAATACAAAAGGGTAAAGTGAACATAGTACAATATTTTTTTACGAAAAAATGAAAAACCCTTGGAAAATACACATTTTCCAAATGTCCATTACACGAGTAAGTACGTGTACTTAGGATGAAATTGATGGTTAATTAAGGAAATCCCGAATAGTTCATTCAATTTAATCTAAGAGATTCCAGCACTCTCATTCAAATTCAAATTATTCATCCACGACTAGTTTTTCTGGAATACCTGATGGGTGCGATTAAAAACAGTAATTAGAAGATGGTTTTTTTTCATTTGATTTTCAAAACAAACTGCTTACACCCTAGACTGACGTCAAAAGTGCCAGTGAACATCTATCTTAATTCAACGATCTTGCACATATATAATTATTACGCAAGTGTATATTCGAGCGATCGTTCAATTTTTGAAATCAGAATTCTCAAAACCTTTGGAACAAATTGAATTTCACAACATTGAAAGTAACGATTAATCATTACTTATCAAAATGACTGATTTATGACTTATCCCAAAGAAAAAAACCTTTTTCTGTGTGGCATCACGGTCCTTTGCTAATTAGCGACCTTAGTCCATTCTTATTATAATTAGCTCCATCAGACTAGCTTAATTAGTCCCTTTCGAAACGGAATAATCTCAAGTACAGTCATTTTTGTACAATCGAAACTACTCGTGATACTATATTAACCGACTATGTCAAAAGGCCCTCGATTTTGTAAGGCCATCATGTTTTGAGAGAAAGATAAATTTTCCTCCGACGCATCATTGTCAGTGTTCATTTTTTTCTTAAACTTTTTGCACGATTATAAGTGAATCTCTTTGTTTTCTTTTCGCACGCGCGGACTAAAAAGTGACGCGTAAACAATGCTTCGTTAGTTGTACGGCTGAGATCGTTGCTAAAGTAGACACTTTTAGCATCTGACATTCGCTTTTGAGTGACTTAATGATTTTAAGGAAAATGTTCAATAATATGACGTTAATTAAACAACAACTATTTCTGTAAGATGATATATTCTGCACTTCATATTTATGTTTTAAGAAAATTCTTTTCTTCTGGCGTTTTTGCGATGGTTTGTCATGTAAAATTTTTCATGAATTCTGTTCTGTGGTCGCAGACAAAGATTTAATATTCAATTTTAAAAGATTGTTTGTTTGCTTTTTGAAGGCAAAGTAAGTGAATTGAAACGCGTAAATTATTTAATTTGTTGCCTGGATTACGCATGTAATCAACATCAAATGTATTTTAAATTTGCGTAAAAAGTAATTTACTACCGTCAATAAATTGCAGGTTTTAATAGTCGTTAAATCTTGGTTAAATCATGTTTAATACTTCTGATTAATTTCTCGAACATTGTGCAACGTAATTGAAAGCATATGCATCTTATATTTTTATATTTAATTAAATCATATTTATAGTTTTAAAAACTAAGAATCATCTCAAGATAAAAAAAGTCTCATTGGCATCAAAAATACTTTTAATTATATGTACTGTACCGACCGAATCAAAACACGGGGATTTCCCAATACTATTTTTCTCGGCGCTGTGCATCAAAACATCTATCATGTATCAGTGAAATCATCTGTTTTCATAGAGCATAATCAGTTTTCAATAAATTATAAGCAAACTTCGAAAAATACATTTTTTCCGTCACAGATACTCTTGCGTCATGGAGAAAATGCGTGTCCTTTAATAACAAAAAAAAAAAAAAAAAAAATTAGAGCAAAAACATACAACGCCTCTGGGAATTGTATAATTATAGCGTAGATGTTTGAACTTTATAGGTACGATTTTCTCAGGGGCGCTAATTGCTGAGAACGTTATGCGCGTGCGAATCACTTTTCGCATCATTAGATTATTAGTAATTAGCGCATTTACGAGCTTTATGAGCCGATTACCCTTTCAGTAATATGTCTGCAATTCGAAAAATTTACTATCAATGAGTTTGTTTACAAAATGATTACTATTTGTGAGATGTATTTTAAATTGGCTCTAGCTTTCGTCACGATGTGTTAATAATAATAATAGTGAAGTCATCGCATCAGCTGGAAATAAAATTGGTGACGGTTAATAAATTTCCCATCGTTAATACTTTTAAATTTAGATTTTCGACTGTTAGTATGACCTGTGATATCAGTTAACACGAATCTTTCAATCAAACTAGTGTACACTAATATTATTTTGCTTGACATTCTTTAAAGAAACATTAAAAATGATTTAAATAAAAAGTCTTCAAAACCTTTTTATAATTGCAAGTTGTATTAAATAAAAAGTTCTATGACATGCTCGGAACGTTTTTTCAAATTGTTAAACTATTAATCATTCAAAATTTGATCGAAAGAAGGTAATTATATCAGTATATGTTTATTATATAATTCTTTGGCTTCCTAGGATAAGTAATTAGGTCCAATTTTTACAAATTGACATTTCTTTTTTTTTACAAGAATTTGAGAACCAGTTTTGGAATAATTACTTTCCTTGCCTTGCTGTAAGTCCACTGTAATATAAATATTAATACAGTTTTAATAGCTTTTATTTATTCGTATTTAAATTATTTTCTTCGATTTTGGCTATTACATTAGGATATGAAGTCAAATTGACAAAAAACATTTTAACGTCCATTTTTCAAAAATACGAAAAATGGTGTTAAACATCTTATCTTAGGATGTCAGATAGTTTATAATCCTTATACTTATTTTAATTATGTATAAATTGTCAAGTTCACATGATTATATAAAGTAAGTTCATTCAATGCAGGTGATATTTCTTGAAAAAATTAGATAATTATATAAATTTTTATTTAATTCATTTGCAATTAGCATGCTGACGTTTTACAATCATGTATTATACAAGAAATATGAATATAATGTATGTTAAGTTAGTTTTTTTAAATGTATTATTACGCTATTTTTAAAAAACGATTTAAATTTTACATAAATCTTAATTAGAAATGAACTAATATATTATTTATTTGCATTATTATAAATATCAGAAATAAAAGACAAAAATAAGGGAAATTCATTTTATGAAAATAAAAAATAAGTTTATGTCTTGGTACATTCAAAAAAAATTTTGGCATATAATACAACAATATACGTTGGATTAAATTTTTATCTATTCATGAATCTTGGAATTCTACTACCAATAACTGAATGTGTCGCCTTAAACGTAAACAGCGAATCCGTAATTTGTTTGCACACAAAACCAATCATCATCCCATTCCCAGAGTAAAAAACAATGCACATTCAAAAAAAAAGTCCTCGATCAAAGTTCAAAAATCCCAATCCCTCAATTAAATAAAAATTCGAAAGGCAACGCTCCGCACTCTGATTGATTCGTATATAACCAGCGCGCGCCTCATTACAAAAACGCTAGGTTCGATAACCGATTAAGTAACTTAACAAAGTTCATCGTGTCAAGGTCCAGCTCTTTTGACTCATCAGAACCAACGAATTCGCAAGTTCCTCGCGCCGGTTTCCATCTTGCATTTGTTTTCATTCCGAACTTTCGCGAAACAAGATCGAAAACACGGTAATATTCCTTCGGTAATCCGGCGCCAGAAATAATGGCAATGGTATGCCGGATAAATTTACATTGACGCGCGCGAGAAAATCGCTTCCTATGGTGTAATCGTTCTGATTACTAGAACCAGTTTCGTTCCTCTCTCTCTTGCTCCTTTGCCGGTTCTTCGCGGTAATTGAAATTTATGCGGAAAATGGAATTTTTTCAATCGGGAATGGTAAAAACTGAGTCATACCGATCTGATCGATCGGTTCGTCCAAATCGTCCATTTTTTTTCCTTCGACGACGAGAAGCAGTGAAGATCGGCGATAGATTTTTTCAAGGTCGAGGTGATTTCGAGAGATTTGCAAGCAGTTTTGGAGAGGGTAATGAGCTTTGTCGTCGTGCTCGGCATTTTAAGTTTTTTTCTCGCTGTTGATTGCTTTAAAAATTCATGAATAATCGATCGCGATTTTGTTTTTGTTTTTCCCCCGAGTTTATCAAGGATTTCAGCTTCTTAAGTAAATTACTCGCACTGTTTTGCGGATTTTTTATGGATTTGAGATAACGGTCAAAACTTACTTAACCGTAAATCTGTTGGTTTACATAATTTTTATAAAAACCTTTTTCTGCAAGTAAAAAATGTAGAACAAAAATTTTAAAAAATTCATATCAATTATTTATTCAATAGAAAAATTTTCAAGAGGTTGCACTCGTCTAGCATAGAAAGAAGCAACTTCCGTTGTTAGAAATAGAAAATTAATGTTTTGCAATTAAAAGTGACTTATTTAACGCATTCTTTGTTATTATAATTGACTACTATAGCAGTTATCCAATTAAGTCGTCGACGAAGAAAACTATATTTAATTGCACTCACGGTGAAATATCATTTTTTCAAAAACCTAATTGATAGATACAATCTACTGCCAATAAAACAGCCAAAATCAAACTGCAGTCAAAATAAAAACGTTTAGTCCCTCTCTAATCTTCGCTCCTTTAACGAACAAACTACCGGATGTCCATAAACCACCATCCCCCCAATAAAAACAAAAGCAGCCGGTAAATAAAGCACCTATAGAAACGACTAGACAATGTCTGCACTATATCGAGTGGCTCGTGACATAACACTCGCCCGTCGCGTATACATAATTGCGCCAAGATCTCAAGCCTATAACCTGTTTACCTGACTACTCGTTATCATAAAGCGCGGAATCCAAACGATACAAGTGCGCACGGAAGTGCAGAAGAAAAAAAATATACGCACTCGCGGATGACGTCAGGCCGAAGGTTCGAGTCCCACAGAGCGCGGACGTCGGAGGGAGATGCGCGTGGAGCATTCTGGAAGCGCTCGTTGACCGGAGCGAAAAAAAGAGTTATTAGCATCGTTTGAAAGTTTTTTAAGAAACTAATTTCTTGGGTATATTTCCGCAGGTGATGGAGTGAGGAGAAGGAGGAAGTTAGGTGGTAGCAAATCGGGAGTGTAAAGGTTGAGGGGGACTGGAGGTGCGATGATTTCATGCAGAAACGGAGAAATGCATGGTCCTTGGCCGTCCTCCGCGCGCTACCGATCGATTTGACAGCTGGGCTCGCGAGACAGTACCGTTTCGACGCTCGATCGGGATACTACTTACTGGTTTACTTTGACTTTTTTTTTTGTTAATGCAGTTTTGGACTTTCACGCTACGGATATTTTGGACGGGTTTCAATAGATTTTATTATGGTCTTTGATTGTCGTTGTTTTTTTTTATTTTTCAATAAAGCTTGGTTTTAATGATAAAAAAGTTTTTTGAAATTGTTTGATGTAATACTCTTAGAAGCAATTTTCTCAAATCGCATAGTATTTTGGAATTAAGCAGTGGGGAAAAAAAAGTTATTTCTTTCATAATGTATGCTGATATAGCAATTTGAATTTTATGAACTTGTAATGATCACAGACGCTCGACTGCATGTATAATTTTCTTTGACGTCGATTTCTGTTCTCACATTCGATAAATGAAAATAAACATTCGTGGAAAAATTCATAGAGAAGATATAAAACATATAATCATTTTTAAAAAATAAGCTTGATTAAAAATAATTTAAAAAATTCATAATCAATTCCTTCAAAGCGACAAAATAATCTTGCGCTCATTGAACCTGAATAACCAGCATCGTCTGCGCTATCTGCACACACTTAGTGTAAAAATTGTAAGTTCTCCCAGTACCGCAATTTTTACAAGTATACGCCTGATTTCTCAAGCGCGTCTACTTGCACCTGTTGATAGAGTGTTGCCAGAAGTGCGCGTGGAAAATCGAACTGTTTGTGCTGTATACGAGGTGGGAACGGATTGTTTAGATGAAGGATTAAAGTGGATTCGATCAAAGAAAGTAGATTGGTTATTTATAGTAAGCTATTGGATCCCAATTGGATCGTAACTTGAGGTATGGTCGGTTTATTGTCATCATTTGTCCGAGGTAAGGTATATAAAAAATTACTATTTGTTAAAGTTTCAAAGAATTTTTATTAGTTTCAATCGCAAAATTTGCAAAAACTTACAAGATAAAATAAAAAATTCTGCTACATATTAGTGAAGAAATTACAAATTTTTATTTTATAATCTTCAAGTTTTCAGCATAGCAATACGTAAAAAAAGACCATACCTTAAATTACAATAAATTTTTAGTAATTTTTTCTACTCAGATTTTTCTTGAACACGGGAGAATTTGTAAAAAACGAATAATTTAAAATTAAGAGTTTTCCCGGGTAGTAAAAAATTAAGTAAACGTTATCGTTAAAGTCGCGTTTTCGTATTTAAATATATGGCCAAATGCAAATCTTTTACATAGTAATCGTCGCAAGTAATTTTTTTTAACGTATTTAAGAAATATTAGTTTAATGTAAAACATTGTGACAACATATTCATTTGTCAAAGAGACGAGCACTAGAAGTAAAGTTTTCGATTTGTAATTAACATTTAAAAAGATTTATTTGACCTTCAAATAGAAGCAAAAATTATAAGAGAAGTTAAGCTAATTATTAGATTGTTTAGATTAAAAATAATTATAGTTTCGAAAACGTATAATTCCATTTTTGTTTTACATTTAATGTCTAATATTATATTTTCAATCGATAATATATTAAATTGGAAAAAAATATAAATTCAAAAAAACTGTGATTGAATAATAATTATTTAAAACAAAAAAGTTGATTTTGTAAGTGATCGTTAATTATTTATATACTTTTTTGTTAAAAATATTTATGAATTTATAAAAATAAAAACATATGATTATCTTGTTTACATTACTTGTAAAAATTATAGATCCAAGCCAATTCCAATCATGCAGTCATTCCTACAACTAGACACGATCGTAAACTTACCTATAAATACTAATTTATTTACCTTTCATTTTACAATCTCTTAAAATTATTATCGCACAAAGCAAGAATCCATCCACTCAAATTCCATCTCAATCCCCAAAATTAAAAAAACACACACATCAACACCCCACCCCAACCCACCTCCACAAACCTCTCACGCGTGCGGTCCCCAACTCCATTAGCCTAAATCCGCAATTCCCACCTCATCCTCAGCCATCCTCCATAACCCCGCAAACAAGAATCCAGCTTGCCGATCAACAACAAAGCGACCACCGTGTCCGCACTTTATATTTTCCCCGACTCGCTCGCTTTTTGCGTATCTACCGATCGCCGCGTATGTATAAACATAGAGATTCGCAGCTCGCCCACGGCGCGGCTCGCTTAACATTCACCCGGCGCGATCCATTGAAATTCGACTCGATGTCAGCTTTATTAGCCCTCCCTCCCCGCGGACGCTGAATTACAATCGGTCAGTTGCATCACTTAGCCTGATGCTTGAGATTTATTTTTCGCGGTTATTGGTGGGTTATGCGACTGACGAGTACAATTTGATGTTTTTCCTATACGGGTTTAAGCGTGAGCGAGAGCTGAAGTATATGCAGTTGAAGTGGGTACGGTTTTAAAAAGAAGCACTGCAAGTTCCGAAAGTCGATTCCAGTTTCTAAGAGACAGAGTTCTAGCACATACGGCAGCCTGTATAGCAATAAAATCGTGCTTATTATGTAAATAAACTTTGTGTATGTGTGTGAAAGTGTAACTTCCTATATTAGAATGGATCTTTGAGTCTTTGATAAATGCCGATTTGCTGCATTCGCAATTTTTACGGTCACACGCTCTTGAATACACCTTATTAATTTCACGCGCGCAAATACGGGATAAAAAGCACAATGATGTATCGATTGTAATATTCATTTTCCAACTGATTATCGAATAATCAACTATATATAACGCAATTAGCATCGCAAAACATTTTCCTCCAAGTTCACGTAGACGAAAAATCAGCGGCACTATACGTAAAGAAACGTCTAACGCAAAAGTAAAAGACAAAAACAAAATTTTTCGAGTTTCGTGCGGTCTCGCTCCGTTAGCCTCGCGTGATTCCACAATCTCTTGCCGCAACCAAGAATTTTCGCGAAAAACTCCCATTTCGTCAGACTCTTCCGGTTCCTTTCGTCTCGCATTCCCTTAATTACTCGCACGTGTGTCAGTCTACATTTTATTGCTCAAGTGCGAGCGCACCGTGCCGAAGTAGTACTCTAATAACCATAAGGTAGGCTGGATTTTTCTTCGGAAAATTCGAGCGAGCCGGTGTATGCGCGCGAATATGAAAGATTTGGCAACTCGAGATATTGGGATCAAGGAGATCGGCTAGCCGATTGAGCTAAGGAGGTAACCAGAGTTGTGTGTTGGCACAGCGGGTTTATATGTTTTGAAAGATAATTTGTGGCAGAGAAATGGTTGCTGGAAAAGCGAGAGGAGAAATATTTATTAATCGCATGAGACGCTGAGAAAATTTATACAAAATCGTTCAATGTACATGGTAAGCGGTTTTTACTAATCTTTCTTTATTGCATTATTAAAACCTATCGAATAACAATATAATCCAAAAAGGCAAGGACAACTAAAGAACAAAGAATAATAACGAAAGCAAAAGTATCATCCCAGAGTTAACGGTTCATTCAAAACCCACATAACAGTGATCGACACTAAAAAAACTGAATCAACAACAAACACACATCACCACCCAAAATAAACTCAACCCCTCCCTCATCTCAGAAATCAATCCGCTAACTCAGAATTTCCCATATATACACCTTACCACTGGCTTTTCCATCCGCTCGCCTTACCGATCAAAAATCCATCCATACACACACCACAACCGATCCAAGCATATATCGAACTCAACTCCAGATTTCTTCCGCGTGTGTTAGTACAGCTGAAACCAGTCGTCCTTGCCCTACGCCAGCTTTTCACCACTTTTCTCCCTCCGCACATATATCCCGCTTCCTATATACTCGGCTTTTCACTCGAGCTATTTTAGCGGCGTTTCGCGCGTTTCGATACTCTACCGGTTTTTCTGGCCGGGCGAGTTATTTTTACGGCGGAATTCCGTTTTTTCAGCGCGGAATATATGCGTTATTGGTATACGGAAAATTTGAGAATCGCGGGCGCTGTTATTATAATATTTGGAATCGTTAGAGCTAATTAGCATACGCGCGCTTAATGCTTTTTATGGCTTATTAAAATTTCCGCCTTGGGATTTTAGACAAAGCCTGGGCTTTGTTATCCGGTTTTAATTTATCACTTTTTATCTTAAGAGCACGCATCGCCGAGACTCAGCTGAGTGCCGGTCTGTTTTTGTTTAAAGACTTAACTCGCATTATGGTGGCTAATAAAAAGCCTCGAGCAACAAAATATTCGTTTTTTTGCCGGGACCGCCGCATCCTGCGCGCCTACTAATTTGTTTTTAACGTCTCGGAGTGAAAAAGGAAAATTTTTCAGTGATTTATTGGTTGAGCTGTTTGTTTTGGGTTTCGGATCGCGTTTACCGATCGCGTTTATGTGGGAAAAAAGGTAAAATAAGTACGTGGGAGCTTGGATGCATGCGTGGGTCTGGAGGTGACAAAAAATTAGGTGATAGGATTTATATATTGGTAGGAAGAGACTATTTTCGTAGTCTCTCGTTTGTCATGTTGCAAAATGCTTTTGTCCTCGTGGTTGGTTTTCGTGGAAGTCGATGTGGATGTGAATCATAAATGTAGACGTAGACTAAAAGTCAGACTGCAATATTAATTATTTTAATGTTGTAAAAATTCATTTTGTTGGTGACAAGGAATCGAATAATTTAAAAATTTAAAAGGGATATTAGAAATGAATTACTAAACTAGTACTAACGCAATTATCGTATGAATGTAAATTAATGTTACAAAAAATTGATAAATCTATTTCAAGTGTGATGTATATTTAAACACGCTAAACAAACCTTTTACCAAAGTTAAAAGCATTAATCTAATTTTAAATTCAAGAGATTCTATACGAACTACACATGGTGTTTTTATTAGTTTAGTTTTTACAATAACAGTCCTGAAGAGGAAGGCTGAAGAATCGTCGAAACATCTGTACATAATGAATAAACTGATTTTCTTTTCACCTTCAATAAAACCTCTCGATCGATAGCTTTAATTATTCTATAATTTATGCTTATTTCGATCAGCTTAAAAAAGAAGTATTGTTGTGAAAATATAAAGAAAAATTTAAAAATGGCATATTTCTATCAAGGTTCAAGTATTTGTTTAAATTTTAATATTTAATAAGCTTGTAGACTGAAGCAATAATTAAAGAAATCAGAGTAAGTGTTTCAAATATTTTAAAATTAGTGGGATATTTTTAATATTACAAAATGGAAAAAATAGTTCATTGTTTTAATATAATATTTACTATAAAAACAATGTCTCGTTAGTAAATATTTCTAGACTTTAAATGAAAAGCAAAAAAAATTTTCTCGTATTTTCCAATGTGAAGATGTTCGTTTTACAAGTTTTTGTTTAGTTTTTTTTAAAACAAACACTGTTGTTAGCATCTCTAATCATTAATAAAAAGTTCTTATTGCATGCTTGTTAAATTATTACAATTGCAATCCAGTCGAAACAAATTAATAAAAAAAAATTTTTTTGTCTTACACTGCTTTAAAAATAAGCAGTTAATCATAATTTGCTTTGCGGTTTCTATCAGAGCATCTAATTAGAAGCTAACCGAGTGTAAAAACTTTACTATTACAGGCTTTTTCACAAAGACAGAAATTAGAAATGTAGAGCATTCTTTGAAAAAATGTTGAAATCTGAAATCATAATCTAAGTTTTTTCTCGCTTTTTTGTTCTTTGTGATCTACTTTTCAAATTACCGATAGCTGACATAGTAATAGTATCTTTTTATATTAAGTTTAGGTATTATTTTTAGTTTCTGTTTACATATTAATTTTCCCATCCGTAGTTATTAACGTATTTTAAAAAAGTAATATTTTAAGCCCTTGACTGCCGAGAACAAAGATCTTTGTTTTTTCTTTTTTCAACTTGGCCCAAATTGCCGAAAAGTAATAAGTCCTTGTTCTAAAGTAAAAAACTCTACTAATACCTAGTGTATAAAATTTAATTAACCTTTAGACTGCCGGACTGGCTCATATATGAGCCACCTGTGACCTTGACAACTGCTCTCTAGAGATATGAGGTGTTTTTATGTATAAATTTTGCACATCAAAAATATCAATTTATAAGGCAAAAATGCCGGCA
>UELX01003403.1:0-23633 GCA_900480035.1 Eupelmus urozonus | reverse complement strand
AAGCTCAAAAGTGCGAAACCTGGAAGTAAAAAGTTTAAAACCTACATTTTAATCTTTATAAAAGTTCAAAATGTAAGTTTTAATTCATAAAGTAATTTTTATTAACTAAATTTAATGTCATAAAAATATATACAATGATGAATTAATAAATTTCTAATAGAAAGTAAGAGTAGTATAGACAAATTGAGAGAATTGGCTGTATTATGAATATAAGTAAATATTTGTATGAAGCGTATTTATATTTTTAAACGCCAGAATAATTTTTAAGTATTAATATTGCTATGATCTTATTACAATATTGTTACAATGTTGCTATAATATTGCTACAATATTTACACAATATTTATACTATATATTAATGCAGTATTTTATATAATACCTGTACCATTAAACATTAGCGCCATTTTGCAACAATAATACATTGCAATATCTTACCAGTATTTTAACAATATTATTTTAGATTTGTGTTATATTCTTCTATATAATATTGTTACAGTTACTTTGCTGTAATATCTATAAAATATTTCTGAAACAAATAATTGATGCAATGATGGTACAAAATCGATTTAGAACCTACATTTACGCTTGAAAGTTACTTTAAGGATTAAAAACTGCATTTTAAACTTTTATAAAGATTCAAATGTAGGTTTTAAACTTTTTACTTACAGATTTCGCACTTTTTAGTTTAGAGTGTTTATTTGATATTTTAATTATAAGCTGGGGCAAAGTCATCGTGTTGGTATCCAGAAATCTATATATTTGTAAACGAGATGAGTGCGCGCCTCTTAGTGTTTATGCTTATTTGATCTTTTCTAGTAGTTTATGTGATTATATATTGTTTCCTCTAATATTTTTTATAAATATATAGATTTTAACCTTTGAGATCATGCCTACGTGTACAAGAAGCATAATACTCAAGATTTTATTTACTTATCAACTGTTTTTTCCTCCATACGAAACTCAAAAATTGTCATACAAGAAGTTCACACACTCAATACCCGTCACCATTAAAATTACCTCACCTGCCACACTAAAAACATTCGTACCCAAATCGCCCTACCAAGATTAAAAAACCCCAAAAAATCTCAAAAAACCACCCAAAAACATGAAAACCAACTGTAACAACAAACCCTCGTTCCTCAACATCCTCCTTTCTCCTCCGCCACGCTCCTCCACGCAAACACAGCTCGGCCGGCATACGCAGCGCACTTCGTCATTCTCCTCGATAGCATCTCGCTCGCTCCTCACCTGTCAATCCCGCGCGCGAATCCAACCTCCTCGGCGCTTTTATCTTTTTCTTACGCGGCTTCTTATAATGGCTTTCCGCGTAGAGGGCTCCGATTTCGCTTGCGCCGAGCTTCCGGGGGACAAGCGCGTATGTATATATACCTACGCGAGTCGCACGCAGAATCGACAATGAGAGAGAGAGCGGGGATCTTTTGAGAGCGGCGTGTTATAGTCTATATATGTGTGCGAGGAGAGCTTAATCATCGTTACGGGAATCTGCGCATTCGCACGGTGTCGTTGAAGGGGAGTATGGAGAATTGAAAGCTGATAGCTGGGATAGCTAGGATTGTCGAGGTGATTTCGAGCTTGGAGATGGAAAGGAGATCGGCTTGGTGCGTGCTTTTGTTTTGGAGATGAGAGTCGAGGTTTCTGAGAGATGTTGAGTTTGCTTGGTTGTGGCGACTTTTAATGTTTTTGTTTTAATCTGAGAGAGTTACGGAATTTGAGGTTTTAGAAATTGGGAATCAAGTTTGTGAGATTTTTTTTTAAATAAATGCTTCTAAAAATAACAAACCCACGATATAAATATAAATATTAATTCAATACCTATTTGTAAAATTAGTAAGATGCAAAGACGCTTAAAATATAAATATGAAATAATTGCCGTAATCACGTCCCATTTAAATTCCCAGCAGCTCCGTCATTTTTTTATAGCACATAAGTAAAACGAAATTTCCACTTACATACGATAACATTAAATTTTATTTACCCAACAAATTCCGAAACCGCATTCAATTAAAATTAGATGCGCAAGCAAAACGAGAGCACCTGCCGACGCGGCCATATATCTCCAGCGCTTGAATCATTTAATCCCATATTCAGCAATTACCCACATTCTGTCAACCATGCAAAGGATCGTTACGATCTTATAATTCAACCCGCTAATAAACCACAATACACCTAACCCAATTTTTCCCTTCCGCGAAATCTCCCTTTCCAATCCCCCTACCTCATTTTTCCGCGAACCCAGAAAACGGCACGACACCCGGCCATTACCACCACCAAAGCAGCTCCATTAAAACCACGCGAAACTAATAACCTAAACAGCGCCGGCAAACTCCCGACGCAATCAAAGTCGATGTAAAAATCACCGAAACTGCCATTTTTTTTTTCTCTTACCGCGAAAACTCGAGGCGCACTGCGGCAAAAAGTCGCACGCACGTAAACGTTCCCCGCGCGCGCGCGTGGGAACTGGAGCATTCCGGCGCGCTCCGCATATATACATGCGCGATTCGCTCTCGCACTTTGTCTTCTCTGCGGCTCTCTCTCCCGGCTTAAAGTCCAGAAATCGCCCCACTACTCCGGCTAGCTTTCTATATCGGCTAACGCACCTTCCCGCTGCGCGAGCGCGAGCTGTTTTAGCCGTAAATCACGAAAAGCGTGCGCGCGCGCTTAGGTCTTTGTCCGAGGTGACTGCGCACATGTGGGTACCAGGAGAGCGTTTACCTAGAGAGAGAGGAGATTCGTGTAGCTACACGAGCTGGGGGCATTTTAAATTAAGTGTAGCTTTTGAGGGGGGAGGTATAGCTCGGTTTTGCGGCTGTTTTATTGGATGGTTATAATTTTATAGGCGTTAAGAAGGTTGGGAAGATTGCTAGAGCTACATAGCGCTGGGGATTTGGAATTGGGATTGGAGTTTTTAGACAAAGAGATCGTATATTAGTGTGTTTGCTCGGGATTGCTGGTGGAACGTTCACTTTGAAAGGGAGGTAACGTAATTGTAAGCTTCGAATAATTTCTTGGAAAATTGAAATTAATTCAGGTGTCGACTTATTTAGTCGAACAACTGCGTGTCTGTTGATTTATACTTGGAAAATATATAAGCAAGAGTTTTATTCTTTTCCGGCTTGTAAATGTTTCAGGGTCTAGATCAGTCATAATAGATTGAATATTGCAGTGACAGAAAGAGATCTAATAAAAGTCAAAGTGTCTTCTTTCAGTACTTCATCAAATTAAGAAGTCAGTTCTCCAGCTTTAGTTTTTGCATTGTTTAACGAAATACCAGACTAATCTGATCCGCTCATCTTTGACTCTTCTTAAGATTTATTCAAAAGGCCTCAAATTGTAATGAAAGAATTCAAATAATTTATCCCGATTTCGTATGGATTTTGTAATAGGGGTTTCGTGACTTTTACAGAGTTCATGTAGGATTTATCGGTTGAACTTTACAGTAATATACGCTTTTTTATTTCTCACAGTACAAAAAGCTCTTAACAAGATTCAAAATCTTTAAAAAATTTCTTTTTTAATTCAAACATACATGTACCTACTACATCTTTATACACCTTTCTACTCAAGCTTATCACAATCACACCAATAATTCAACCACATTCCCTAAACTGACCTTGAATCATTCCAAAGCTACAGAACAACCCCAGCACATCCATCACTTTCTAACTTCACAGTCTCACATCCATCCCAGCTCACTTCGCCTAAAAATCCAAGGATACCATCCGTCATTACCTCGTCGCACAGAACCAGACTTCTCACACACCGCTGAAATCACACAGCGCTACAACCAAAGCCAACGCCGCGGAACCAAGAAGAAATAGGGACAAGCCGGTGCTTTACGGTGCCATTGAGGAGCGCGCGCGGGGCAAAGAAAAAAGCCACCGCCAAGGGGCCAGAGCTATTGCGTCTATTAAGGAATTTATTGGATTATAAAGGGATTGATGGCTGCGTTTCGCTCGCGCCGACGCCAGAGCGAATTGAAATCCAAGCTAGGATGTAGGCTGGACGGCTATATGGGCAGGATTCGCCAGTTACTCGCCGTCGGTTTATTTCGCATTATCGCATCGGCCGAGGATCGCTGGCTATACGGAAACTTCGAAGAAGTTCCGCGAAGTCGGCGAGAGAGAGATGGGGTAATGTACCTTACGGTGGGATTAGCGCGAGGAGATGTAGATATGGAGCGAAGTTGAGTTTGAAAATTAAGGCTACTCTTGGAGCTGGGAAACCGGGATGGTTTTTTCGCGAGATTCTGGGGTATGTAAAGAGGTTTGTGGAGCGGCCGTTCGTGTTGGGATTTGAAAATGTTGATTTTATGTGGATAATAATTTTCGGTTAATGATTGGGAGTTAAGGAAGAGGCTGAAATTTTGTTTCGATAAGCTTCGTATTAACGTTGCTATAACTTTTAACGGATCCTTCGATTTAATTTCAAGGCAATAATTAAAGTAACAATTTTTCGCAATTAATCAAGAGTCTAGAAATTCATTCCACACTTACCGCAAAATTCAATCCAACCACGTATCCCACATAAAAAAAACAATAAAACTGGACCAAGAAGCCCTTCCCCTCCCACCGCAAAAAGTGCGAAAACTTCATCTCTCCCTCTCACCCTAAAAACTCGCAACTCCAAGCATACCCGCATTTTTCAAATTGCTCCCATCACCCAGCGCTTAGCTCCTCCGCCGTCATCATCGCATCGACAGCGCGCGAGCGAGCGCGCGCAAAGGTAAAACCTCTTGGCCCTCCTCGCTCTCCGCGGCAGCACACCATTACCTCTAATTTTAATAGCTCCCGCCGGCACGTAAGACCCCGCAGCTCACAGCCAGCGGATATATATACACGCGCTCGGCAATTAATGTACAGCTATATATACATAAATACACGTATACGCTCTACGCGCGCGGGAAAGCGACGTAAATCAAGTGTAACAACCCCAATTCGCCTCCCCCCCTCCTCCTCTCTTCTGGACGGAATAAATTATGCTACCGAGAGACGACGACGACGACGAGACTGCTCCCGTCGTCGCCGGGGCGCCTCGAAAAAGTGCGCGCGAGCGGCCGGGTAATAAAAGAGAAATTGCAGCCGAGCGAGTTCGGCAGTAAAGGAGGACGCTTAGAAAGCGGCGGCGGGCTTCCACGAAAAATTTCGAGTTTTATGGTCCCCGCATTGCGCGGAATTTTATTTTTCTCCTAGACGGGTCTGCCGCTGCTGCTGCTGCTGCTGCTGCATTCTCGGGGCAAGCGTGTGCGCAACGTTCGTGTGGCCGTGTGTAAAAACGTCAGCGGGAGGCGAATTCGGCAGCGTGAAATGCGCGTCCAGTGAGCTGTATAGTCTTGCGGAGAGCTATTGCGCTACGGGCTCTTCAAACTTTCTAATTAACGTTTGTCCTTTTTTTCCGACGCTGGGGAGGGATTGTTTGTTTTTTTTTCTTTTTTTGAGAGGGGGAGTGTTGGGGTTAAGTGAATTTGCTTATGAAGGGAGCTTCTTTGAGGTTTTGGGGGAGTCTTTTAGTTATGATGGATTTTGGGGAGGGGATTATTCTTTAGGGATTTGAGGAAATGAGAGGTAATGGGTAGGAAAAAATGAGTAAAAATTTATGAAAAAAAATTTGTTGTATAAGGGAGATTTTATATACGATTTTTGATCGCTTGTCTCCATAAATAAAATGCATAGCGAAAGAAAATTTCGCATACTTTTACCAAGTTTCACGTAAATATGATGCTTTTAAATGAAACAATCTTTTTTATTCGGCTCTTATAAACTAAAAGAAGGCCATTTACAAACCCAACTGATTCACCCGACATTTACATTGAGAAGAACTGCTGAAAGTATTTTCTGAAAGTACTCCCATAGACGTACACTTCTAATTAAGCAGACGACCGCGAATGTAACTTCGAAATTTCTTATCACATCTCAGTAGACTTGAAAAACTGTCCTTTCGGACAAGCACTGCCAGGGCGCTTCGTAAATGCGAAGGAACCCTTTCAAAATTTTAGGAAGCTTCCCTTTATGCCAGTCGTCCTGTAGCTGCGCCATTCCGCGTAATCGTAAAATCAGGAAATTCTTAAATTGAAAATATTTTCTTTTAAGAGTGGAAACTAGCGAAGCTAGGATGTTACAAGAAAATAAAAATAAATTATTCAGATTTTTCTAAAAAGGGCGGTACTAAATCTTTCGGAATTACTCGAAATGAGGACTCTGGTAGAGTTTATTTTTTCAACGGCGTTTATTTTGACGTGCAATAATACGTCTAGTAGCATTCGCCTCGACGGATTTTTCAGTTTTTATATAAAACTGACAGGGAATTTAAAATTGCGCTTAATTGACAAATAAACAATGAGCTCCTCTGTAATGTGTCAGAATTTACAAAAGCGCGGTTAATTAATATTGAGCGCAACAATCGAAAATAATCCAATATTCCAGCGGGCGCTATAACAACGGGCAATGAATACAGTTTCGCGGTGTCCAGCTTCATGAAATTCGATGTATACGCACGGAGTTTGAGTGTAGAAAGCCAGGCGATGAGTTTATATAATTGGAAAGCCAGACGCTCGATTTTTTCCTCGTGTTTGCTAATTTACCGGCTTCGATTAACTGTCAATCGAACTTTTCATCAAATCTACATGCGAGGCTAAAAAAGAGAGGAAAATCTATCCCGGCCAACTTGCCGCACTGAATTTCATATTAATTTTAGTGGCCGCACGCAAAGTCGATATTAAACGGCTCGACTCGCTGAAAAATAAATCAGCGCTTATTAAGTATTAGGTCAGTAAAAACTGTCAAGTGACGGTATTATGAATTTTTAAAATCTTTTTTTCCTCATTTTTTTCGCCATTTCCAAATAAGTGTAGAATAAAAAGGACAAACAGTATTACTCATTAAATATTTTTACATACTAGCCTTTCCACGTCAAAACTCAAATTCGAATTTTCAAAAATTTCAAAATCAATATATACCTATTAATAAGTTTTTACGTTTCTCATCTCACTTTTAATTATCTATCATCCATTCTCCCCGAAGCTCTCTTGCCCACATAAAAGCTCATTAACGCCAAACGTCACCATCCGCATTCGTCAGATACCCCTCCTTAAAAATCTATGGTCTTTCCGATCGGCACCCGGTTTCGCCCCTTAATTACAAAGCTCGCGACAGAAAAAGCTTAGCAAAAGGCGTAGCAAAAAAACCCTCGATTTTTCGCTCCCTTAACGATTCTCTCCTCCAGCAGCGCATCTCGATCCTCATTCTCCATATCCCCTTACTGCCCACAGCTGAAAACCGTAACCCCGGCGAATATAGCAATAAGTTGCGCCTCTTTACGACTACGCGCGGAGCTCTGAAAATTATCCGTTAGGTTAGCCCCGCTCTCTCTCGCGCGTACATACGTAGAGAAAGAGAGAGAAGAAGTGGAAGCCTCCGTGTTGGAAGCTGCCTTTGGGACTGACGTCGCGAGAAATATGTGTGCACGCTAGAATATAAAGACGGGAGAGAGAGAGAGAGAAAATTTGCGTGCGCGCGCGAACGAGAGAAAGAGCGGCGCGCTGGAAAAAAAAAGTTGGATATGATGGATATATATTGCCCGGCTGTAGGGCGAGTGACGGGTGACGTTGATGCGCACCTGTTGTAACTACCGGCGCGCCATTAAGGTAACAGTCGCGCGTAGGAAAGTGCGAGCGAGGCTTATTTGGCATTTCAGGAGGACTTTCTAATTCTCACGGTTTATCGCTGATTCTAGTCGATAATGTAATTTAATGAAAGAGCCGATTTACTTACACACACTACATACACTCGAAGAGCTTTTCCGCAAACTACTATTTGACACGACCCCGGCGGGGTTACACAAAGACAGAAGTACAAGCGAGAAAACTCAAAAGACGAGCGTTTCAGTCAAGCAAGAAAAAAAAAAATAAATCTTCGAAAAGGGACGCCTCAAAGAATCGAGAGTCGGGGGGCAAACGAGCTGTACGCTCTCTCGCATCGGAGAGAAAGAGCATCAGCGAGAGAAAAGTTCACGCGCGCGTCTCCCTCAGCTCGCCGTATAGGACAAAGGGAGAAAGGGCCGGGCATCAAAGGAGCGACTGATACGGCGTAAAAAGGGACGAGAATAAAAAAAAAGTAGAAAAAAAAAATGAAAGAGCGAAACTTGGAGGAAGAGAGCACGAGGAATCGATATGTATATACGGCGCGAGGGAAGGATTAGCGATGAGGCAAAGAGAGAGAGAGAGAGGGAGGAAGACGAAGGAGAGCCGAAAAGAGAGGAGCGGGAAAAACACAAAGCTCGATCGCAGCGCGTCTATATACGTCCCTTTTGCTCTCATTATGACGGGCGCAGGGGCCAATAATTACGGCCGGCATTAATTAGCCGTTTGATGTACGAGTCCGACAAGGTGCGGGCCGAACGGATCATTAGGCGCGCACCACGTACGTATATATATACGCATATAGCAGCAACGCACACGCTTCCCTCTTCTTCTTCTTCTCTTTCTCTTGGCCTCCTCTTTTATCGATCGCCCCGGCCCTCTCTCCTCCGCGACTTAAATTCAACCCTTCACGCGTGCGCGCGTTCATTCGTACGTAGCTTCATTCTTTTGTTTCTCTCTCGGCGGATCTTGGCTCTTCTCCTTCGCCGAGTCATTCTTTTCTCCGGCTGCTCTCGAGAGCCGTGTTATTCTTGTTACTCGTCTCTCTCGCCGCGGACGAAAAGTGAAATTTTTCATTCACGCCTCGCCGCTACGAGAATGAGGAAAATAATGAATTGTGTTGTCGCGCCGCGGCGTACTATTGCCACCCCCGCCGGCTTTGTTTTTTCCATTCTGAGCTTCTGTGACGCGACGTGTGGGCCTCTCTCTCTCTCTTTCTCGGTCTTCACCCCCGCAGTCCAATTAAAACTGCGAGTGCGCGCCTCTGGCTGTCGCTGCTTTTGAGATCAAGCGTGAATCTCGCCTTGCTCAAGCCCGGAACTATGAATTTTCGAAACAGCTGGCGTTTCGGTCTCCGATCGCTACCGATCCTCAGCTTACACACTCCAGAAAAAAATTCAGCCAACCAATCGTCTCCGCATCGAATCGCACGCACACTCACAAAACCCTCTCAGCTCCTTATCTATACACTGCGCTCTAAGCCTCTTCTTCTTTCCCACAGGCTCCGAGTATATACACACACAAGGCTCCGTATCCGCAGTCTAGTGGCTCGCGCGCGCGCGCGTCAGAGCAGCTGTAAACAAGGCGGCAGAAGGAGAGGGAGAAAGATCCTCGCATAAAGTACGTTTTATCTATCGTAAATCGATGCAGCGGCGTATTTCATCGCGAGAGCGAGCGCCCGCCGAAGTACACAATGCGGCTCAATTAATGCCAAACCGACCTGCCGGACTGATTTATTTCTTAACTCTCCCTTGCTGCGAGAGCGAGCCAGAGAGATCATTCCTACCTCCGAGCAGATTCTTCGTGTAGCTGCAATATGTACGCGCTTTATTGTTCCTCTGATCCTGGTATATAGGAGGAGAGAGAGAGAGAGAAAGAGAGAGATGTAAGTTATTGGCCGGAGATGTATGGCTTTGAAAGAGAGAGCTGGGAGAAGTGGATGTTTGAGGCGATGGTAATGGGGTGTACGCGGGGGTACTTAGGCCGAATTAGGATGATTAGAGGGGCTGGACGCGCGGGACGGGAGTTTATGTGGCCGCGGGAGGAGCTTGATTCTTAGTTATGCTTTCATCAGTGGGCCATGTATTAGCGGGACGGGCTTGCGGGCTTATTGATATATGGGAGGAGGTGGGAGGGAAAGGTAAGAATCGATCTGGGACTTCAAGTATTTATTGCCGGGGATGGAGGCTTGCTGAAGTATTTAAAGCCTGAGTAATTGCATGGAAAATAGGCAAAGTTGGCCGCGTTCAGGGGGTTAAAATTCGATGAGGCTATCGCTAGTTTTGGGATTAGTTTGCGAATTTCGCTGAGGCGCTGGGTGGTTAATATGGCCAGAGGTAAGGAATTATAAAGTTTTTTTAATATGGATGGAAAAATGAAGGTATGTATTGGAATTCGAAAAAAATGATGATAAAAGTATATTGCGTATTGAGAAATATTTTATAGTTAGATTGATTTAATCTAATTTCTAAATCCTTTCCTTCATCAATCTCAATTTTTTTTTCACCAACCAAACTCGCCTCTACAATTATAAACTCACCAAACTTTACAATAATTTACATAAAACTAGTTTATCCCAACTCTAAACTAACACTTCAAACACACACACCCAACCTAAATGTTTCCTCGCACGAGCCAGCCGCTCGATCCCAAGAATACGCTCAGATTAAAACTGAAAACGCCATTAAAATACTTCTTCACAATTACACAGCGATAAATATACATCTAAACAACAACTCCCACTAGAAAGCCCAATCAATCCTGAATTATCGACTCTCATTATCCCCCATCTCTAAACCTCCACTCTCTCTCTCTCTCCTTAAACAACCAAACCCATTACATCCCCTCGACTCTTCCACAGCGTAATCTTTCGCATATTTAGACCTTTCCGCCGTATAAGCTCAGCGTCCAGCCAATAAAACGACCGAACGCGCGTAAGCATCGTAATATAGTACGTATATATATATACACACAGAGAGACGCAAAAGGCGCGCGCTTAAATTAGCCAAGCGGCCGCTTGCGCTCACGTAAAGACAGCGCGTAAATAATCCAGGAGCGCCGGCCGAATATCGCGTATATATATATATATATATATGGGAAAGGCGACGCATCACTCCATAAAATAAATAATTCAGCCGAGGCCGCGCGCGCGCGCTGCTCGCGTGGAAAGGCCGCTCAACGACTTTGCGGCCGTTTAGTCGCGTGTACTTCGGGCTTCTCTTTCTCGCTCTAGCTTACGTGGGGTAGGTGGGTATAGTAGGGCCTTGTACGCGCGTTCGTGAGCTGGTAGAGCGGAGAGTTATAAAGTTGATGGCTGCTGGTCGCAGGGAGTGAGTGGACGGTTCCGCTGGCTTGCGGGCGGGATGACTTTTTAAAGGAGTCGTTTTAAGTTTTAGCTTTGCGGTTCTTTTGGAGAGCCGAGTGGTTTGGTTAATGTTTGCGGGTGATCGGAGAAGGTTAGATTATATTTGTGGCTTTTTTGTATAAGAGGTTGTTTTGGTGTTTTTCATTGATCTGTTATTGATAAAATGACTAGTTCAGTAGTTTAGTTTAGTAGTAAGATTTTAATTTTTTTATGAATAATTATTTTTTATTTAAGTAAAATTTAATTAATTACTTTTGGATGATAATTTCATTATATGAATAAATGACTTTTGCAACCCTATTTATTAAAACTAGCAGTTATTTTTCTCATTATGTTAATGAACGTTACTCCGAGTCTTTGAGTAAATACGACAAAAACTGATATACAACAATTTTGAAAGTGCAATCTTTGAAATCACATATTTTACCTTATCCATTACATTTTTTACAATTACTACATTTACTTATAAAAATTCTTCCAAAACTTGACATTACTCTAAATACCTTCAAATCCTTTCCCACAGTAGCAACACCTCACACTCAAACACTCATTTACCAACCCGCCACCAATGAAACTTAACACAACCCCATCACTATAAATTTTAATTTAATTTATTTATGTAATTACTTACCACCAACCTACGAAAGCGAAAATACACATTCGCATCGAGGACCTTGCAAAGCGCTCCTATATACCCGCAATACACAGGCTTCCTGATTTTTTAATGCCGCCCGCGAGGATGGGCCGAGAGCCGCTTTTTCAGCGGCCGTGTAATAACAGCGGCCACGCGGACTTTAGCCACCTGGGCATTATCCAGCCAGCGGCTAATGCTGCCTGCCGCTGGGAACGATTATTATGCGCCGCTAAATGCCCGAAGAAAGTCAATTATCCGGCTGCGCGCGCGGCCAAAGCGATTAAGACGTCGAACGCTTTTTTTAAGGGGGGAGATCGGTGCGCGGGTTACTTTGGGAGGATGCGTGGATGGGGAGTCAGCTAAAGAAAGAGGCAAATGCTAGGGAGTCTTGGGTTACGGTGGTTCTTAGAAGTTTTTGTTGATGTAATGTAGTTTTTGCTTTTGTCTTTTTTTTTTTTTGAATGGTAAAAAATGATAAGACATGATAAGAAAAGATGATGTGCTAGTGTGCTGAATTTCTTATATTATTGTTTAGATTATGAATATTTTGTTTCGATTATATTGTCGTTTTCTAAAACTTATTACTTAACTTTTGAAGGACAAAACTATTTGTTCCTATATAGAGAATACTTTGGGTTAATAAGATCATATACATACCCTTTGATCACTCACCATTGTACATTAAAGAGTCAAGTATTAACTTAAAAAATTTTACACATACTTAAGCATTTTTAAATCAATTGATATAAAAAAAGTGTCATAAAAGTTATAATTAAATAATGTTCTTATTTTTCTACTTACTTTATCTCAAAAGAGTTTATTATATTCTGATATACAAAATATTTTATAAAAATAAAATTTTATTTATAATAAAATATTATGAAACTGAATCAAATAAGTATATTGTATTACAATAAAAATTAAGAATCCTTTAAAAATAATTATATTATAAATAATTTTCATATTTAACTATAGTAAAACACACAACGCGTTACATTATGCAGCACGACAAAAAGAAAAAAAAATTTAGAATCTTTTTTAAGAAATTACGTTTTCATAATACGATAAGAAAATCAAATCGTCATTAGCGGTTCGAATTTCAAATTAATTCCCTAAAAGACCATAAAAAATCAAGCTCCACATCATCCACTCTAAAAACGTTCAAAAACTAATTAGAAATTAAACAATGCAATTAAACATTAAGCTCGGCCATCCGAAATTCGCTCTCCCATTAACGCCGTCAGAAAAAAAGGCTATGTAATTCATCAGCCAACGTCGAAAAAACAGCGATAAAGAGATTTCCATTCCTCGCTTAACACGTTAAAGCGGCGAATCGCTCGGTAAAAAGGTAGAATCGCCGTCCCCAAAAATATCCACGCAACGAGCGCGCGCGATACCCCGCTGAATCGGTTATGTCCGTTAATTAACTCGTTGCGACCTCTTTTGCTCGTTCTTTTTTTGAGTACACAAACCGGCCGCCCAGCGAATTCGCGGCTGAACCGACGCGCGATACTCAAATTACTGTCTAACGCCGAGCGCGAACTTCCCTTCCCTCCTCGCTGATAAATTAGTTCCTGCGGTATAATATTGGAGTTTTCGTGCCTTATTAAAGTTTAATGCTAGATTAGGTTTTTTATAGGCGAGGATGTCAATTAGCGCGTGGGAAAATGTGTTTGTGGATTGAAAAATTTCTAAAGTTTCGGTTTGATTGTAGAGGGCTGGGCTTTGTAATTTTTTAATTAGTTTGATTACTTTTGTAAGTGTTATTAATAGATTCTTTGAACTTTTTAAATTACAATTTTTTAATTTTTTATAGCAATTTTTAAATAATAATATATGAGTTTGAATAACACCTACTAAACCGGTAATGTCATGCTACTTTTATATATTTGCACTTTGCTAATTAAAACGAGCTAAAATAATTACTCAAAAGACTTATCTAATAAGCGATTGCTTAAACTAAGCTAAAAGTTGCATAATCATTCTTTTAATCCACATATCTATGCAGGATATCTATGTAATTATCCAAAATGCCATCGCATATAATACTCTATATATAAAAAAAAAACAATTCCATTTTCAAACACTCCCTAAAAATATAGCCCAATCCATCCCAGCGTCATTATAAAGCTCAAAACTACACTCTCATAAATTCCGACGAAGAATTCCCGGAAATATTCTGCGCATTCGCCGATATTTAACGTCAAACTTGGCACCCAACAGCTCGCAGAAAATGCGCTCCTTTCTTTAGCCAGCGCGCGCGCGAGCCGCAGAAAAAACAACGCCAGACAAAGAAACGGGAAAAATCGTCGTCCCTCGCGTGCTTTTCGATTTGAAAATGAGCCTCTCACTTACATTTAGAATTTAGAATATATAACCACGCGCGAGCGAGCTTGCAGGCCTACATACATCCGCAGCAGCCTAGAAAAGAGGCGCACGCTGCTCATCCCCTCGATGGATCATCCGCCTTTTGTTCGCTGCGGCCTGGCCTGCTGCTACTCTCCTCTGCCGCGGGAAAAAATATAAAAATCAGCGCTAAGATGAGAAAAAAAAAGGAGCCGGCGAGCCTCGAGCGGGCCTGGAAACGCGCCAAAATAATATACTAGTGACGCGCGCATTTCCACGCTCTTTTACAGATTTTTTGTCCTCCCCCCGCCCTCTTCCACCCCTCCCCAGCCTCGGTATGGGTTTTTTTTACGCCGCCCCCACACAAAGCTTCTGCCGCGTGTATCGCGCTGCCAAGGACTTATATTTATTACGCGATGTGTACACACGTATGTCCAACCTATATTCCTCCGGTTCTTTTGTCACACCGGGGAGAGAGAGAGAGAGAGAGAGAGAGAGACGGAGAGAGATGTGTGCTTCTATTTCTCACTCTCTCTCACATATACTTGTTTTTTGCGACACCGCGTGCCAGTATCAGCCATCGTGTATTATTATCACGCGCATGCGGCCGCGAATGCAGCTAAAGAAAGAGGCAAATGCTAGCCTTTCATTTACGCGCGATAGAGAGAGAGGGAGAGAGAAAGAAGGAGCTGAGGTCCATTGTGCATGCGACGGCGCGCTCTTTTTTCCACTAGTCTCTCTCTCTTCCTCTCTCACTCCTTTTTTTCGACGTAAAAAGGTGAAATGTATTCGCGATATGGGGAGATTTTTTGCGGCGCGTTCGTTTTACCGCTGCTAGCGCGGTGCGTCGGATTTGTTGTTCGATTTTCTTGTTCTGCACTTTTTTGGCCCCTGTGTCTGCTGTTCGACGCGAGCTTTTGAGTTTAAGAGCTCGTTGTTTGCCAGTTTTGGCCCCTGTGTGCGGGTAGTTTTACGATTATTGCGTTGTTCACTTTTTGAGATGTGCCCTTTTTTTTACACACACGCGCGTAGAGTAATTGATGGTATTGGTTGAATTTCGGAAGAACTTAATTTTTGGCTTTATGAGAATGATATTTTAGAAATATATATCGATGCAAATACGGAGTATATGTAAAGAGGTACATTTCAAATGGGATATCGTTTATTATTTAGCGCAATAATTGAAAGCTATTTTAGCGCCCGTTTTTCAGTATATTTAGTGGATGAATCGTTTATTTCAAGAACAGTTTATTTTTATGAAAGCCATGTACTGCTTAAATATTCAGGCCCTCCTGGTGCAATGAAACTTGCAGCCGTATATTAGCTGCGCTAATAAAGAAATTGATCAGCGGCTTAAATATAGCTTTGCTCATAATCTGATTATAGACTATTTTGATATCCGTACGTTTATTTTAGAATGGCAACAGGAGTAAGCATTGTTAATTATTCAGCTATTATTTATCAACCATGCAAATGTGGTGTTTCTTGTTTTAAAAAGTTAATAGCTTTTAATGGCTATTAAATTTTCTGAAAATATAACTGTTGGGCTATTTTACGCTCTAAAGATTAAGATTATATGTGTTTGTAAAGCACGAGTTACAATACGCGCTGAAAATTTGATTTTATTAGTACTGCTAAGAGAACTGATTGTTTAAAAACTAGTGTATTTTAGGTATCCCTAATTCGTATTCATTTTAAACATTAAGCTCATCCTTAAAAGCCCACTTATCTCGACATATAATGGCAAGCCTTTCAAATTAGAGATTATCAAAAAGATCCGCCAAAAATAGAAATCACCCATAAATATCCATATTACAAATGAACCATCACACGACTGCCTCTCAATAAAACATTCAATCCACCAGCTCCTCACCAAAACCACCCACCATCTAATAACCCAAACCCACCCTCCCACAAAAACTCCCACATCCCCGAGCTCAGCGCTACCGCGCTGCAACGAGGACGCAACCGTCGGCTAAAAAAAAAGTGCGCGATCGTCCAGCGGCGCGCGGAGGAGCGTTGAACCCGCGGAGCGAGAGCAAGTTAAACCTCGGCCGCGCCGGTGATTGATGAGCCTTCGTCGTGTAACGATCTCAGCCCCCCTCCTCGCGTTAGAAAAGAAGGAGCCGCGCCGCGCCGGGGGAAAGAAGAGAGAAAGGATGCGCGCCGAGGCTAGAGGAAGCTTCCGGGGTCCAGCGCGAGAGATAGCGATACGCGATAATGAGAGCCAAGCGGAGGCTGGGAGCGTAATCAGCGGTGGGAGTGTGTATGTGTGTGTGTGAGGAGCGGACAAACTGGATCGTGGTTTGATATATTTTCGCTAGAGCTGAGCGGTGAGGTGATTGTTTTGTTTGGAGGAGGATGGGGATGAGGTTTAGAATGGTGTGCTTTGTGTGCACTGTTGAATTTTATATTTGTTTTTGTGGGTGTGACTGTTCTGCGACAAGAATACTAGGAAACCTATGTCATTTTGATTGTTACTTCATACGAATTATTGTTTGGTTTAAAATTACTTGTTTAAGTGCTGAATCAGTAGATAAAGACGTGTGGGATAAGACGCGATAGATTCATTACCTGTTATGCACTGTTGATAGAAAGAATTAGTCATATTTTTAAAGGAATTTTATTTGCTTAGAAATTATTTTATTCCTTGCTCCAAGTATGCAAATGTCTGTGATTTTTAATTAAAATACTAAAATAACTTATGTGTGCAGCTTATATCCTTATTGTCTATCACAACTGTCTTCTACATTTACCATCCGTTTGCTCTATCCGATAAAACTTTATGCTAAACCCACCGATAACTATAATAAAACCAAAAATATCTTTATTCGAAAATCATCCTAATCGCATACCATAAAGCGCAACTATGTACTAGCCCCTGCGAATTCCATTTACATTAATTGCCCGCAGTGACTATCCGTCCTCTATCCACTCTCACACACAACCACACACACACTCTGAATAAATAAACGAATGCAACGTGCGCACAAGCCGCAATGCATCCGCCAACTTATCTCCTCATTTAGCTTCGCTCGCGCACGCTAGACTCGCGCAATAAAGCCGCTGTAAAAAAGCACCCTACGCTCGATATCGAGCGCTAATCTGTCAGGCGATCGGCCATGCGGAACAATATCATCACGCGAAGCCTAGATATACACGCATCGCAAAAAAAAAACAACCAACCGCAGTTAATCCGCTTTGAGAATTAATATAACGCGCCGGCTTTGCTGGTAAGCAGCCGCGGCGCAATTAAATCATCGGTCCGCTTAAGTTGCCACGCGCTCGCGCGCTGATCGATTCGAATTGCTCCTAGGAGGGTTCGCTGTAAAAGCCAAGGGCCGCGGCTTTAAGCTGGAGAGAAAGAGAGGGGGAGGGGGGAGAATATAGCGCGGTATTAGCGCACTAGTTCATCTTTATCCGCGGGCTCTATCTTAATCGGGCGGGCGTGGCGCCAAGAGAGGGAGAGAGAGAGAGAGCTTGCAAGAGAGGGAGCGCATTACGTGTAATCGCGCGGCCGCCCTTTAAACGGCCGGAGGAATCGCTATGCGGCCGGGAGACTGTGTGGGTATATATGCGAGCGTGCGATAGTGGAATTTCGCGGAGAGAAAGAGTCGCTCTTTGCTGATGTATTTGTGTGAGGAAGTGGATGGTGGTTGGTTGAATTGTTTTTTAGGTAAAGGTGCGAGGATTGTTAATAACGATACAGTGTTCTGTTCGTGATGGATCTCAAATAGCTTTGCGCAGCAGGCTAATATATACGCAGACTTGCACAATTAATATAGTTTTTCTTGCGAACCTGCGAGAGGTGAAACGTAAATAACGGCGATAATGTCCGAGGAGCTAGCGCTTCTTCGTCTCGGCGGTCAGGCAGTCTCTCAGCGCGGCGCGCGTCTTATTAAAGCCCCGGCTACTGCGAGCCGGCTTGCTCGCACACGTAGAGAGAGAGAGAGAGAGCGAAGAAAGGAGAGCGCGCTAGCACAAAGAAGACGAAGGAGCTCCTGCAAATACATATACCCAAAGAGAGGAATAAAGCCGGAGGAAGAGAGAGAGAGAGAGAGGCGTAGGTAAATAAGGAGAGCAGAGAGGACGCGACAGTAAACGCTCGGGCGCACTAAGGTCATCAATCGCGGCCATATTGGCAAAGCATCTCTCCCTCTCTCTCTCTGCACACACACATACATAGACAGCAGCCCTCGGCGAGGATCTCCCCCGTGGTCGCTACTTTATACGTGCGCAGCTATATAGCCAAGCGAGCGCGCGCGTCTAACCAGGGGACTTGTAAACTTGTACGCTCCTCTCTCTCTCTCTCTCTCTTGAGGGCAACCCTTTACCCTGTCTGGGACTCATCGGGTCGCCAAGTTGGAAATTGCTTCCCTCATTTATAACCTCGCGCGCGGAGGCGCATGCTACTGTCCGACCCTCGTCGCGCGCTCTGCGCTCCTCTCGAACGTCGCCTCTGTAACCCCCCCTTCCCACCCTCTCTCTCTCTCTCTCACGTTCTCGAGAGCCGCCTTAGACTTGCGCGCGCGCTGCGGCTGTCGTCTATATAATGGGGGGAGCAGCCGAGTTGCTTTCGAGGCGATTATCGAGATTTTCATCGCTTTTTAATTGACCCGACTGTGGGATTCTGAAAATACGAAAAGCGCGCTAGCTGGCTGAGGATTTTTGCCGGGACGTTTCTATGGGTAGTATGTTGATTAGAATTGAACGTTTAACTAAACCTTCCAACTTTTGCAGACTTACTACTGCTCGAAGCCAAAAAAGTCGAGCTAATGCAAAATATTACACACGCTATCTTCAAAGAATCCATCGCGACCACATACCCAGATGTCCTCCCCAACCTAACCTCAAATAAATTACAAAAGACAGCTACTTACAGCTCCAATCAATCCAGAGCAAGCGCCAACCTCGCCAGCCAATCGGCAAAAAGAAGCGCTATGCGCGCGTGCCGGCGCGTTCTCACACCATTAATGCAATCCAATACATCTCGGCCGATAAGCCCTCTCTCCTGCGCTCAACAATTATTTATTTCGCCAATATATATTGCGCTCGCTCGCTCCGGCCTGCTCACGATCTCTCCCTCTCTCTCTCCTGCGCTGCTCGTTGTTGGCCGGGCCGCGGGTTATCGACCTCCTGATCGATAGATTGATCTCGTTGCCTGCACCCCGCGCGCGCGCGTTCGCGAGATAGCAGCCCTCGCTCCATCTCCCCCGCGTGACTCGGCCGATTCTTCGCTCGCTCGCTCTCAGTCGGGCGATTTTCTCGGGCTAGCTGCAGCGCGCGAGCTAGGATCTGTATATAGCCTCGACGTCGAGCTGGTTCTCTTGAGGGCTCTCTCTCTTTTACGTAGGCGCCCGAGGGGCGAGTTTTCTGCACTTGAAAAATGCTCCTCAGGAGAGAGAGAGAGGAGGGAGGGGATAGTTCACGCGCGAGGGTGAGAGGTGAGGTGTGCGTTGGGCGAGCGCGTGAGGGTAGAGTGTAATGATGCTGTTTGTGGGCTTGTTTTGGGGAGGGTGAGGGATAGTTAAAATAGGATATAGTTGGTTTGGTTGTCGGATATTACATAAGAGTAGGTGAAGAATGGGGAAAGAAATTATTCGAATTAGGCTTGATGATAAATATCATGACTGACGAATTATGTGAAAACAGAACTTACTTTTTTATAGTGAATCAGGTGCTACAAAAGAATTCTTTAATTTGTATCCATTAATCCTTGAGGAGATCGTGTGCCTTTACCTTGGTAAAATTATAGTATTTGCTATAATGGAAAAAGTCAATCGTTAACGTAAAAATGTAAATGATATCCACTATATCTACGCAAAGTTAATTTTATTTCGTGCAACAATAAACAGTATTTAACACGCCTCAGGAGGGGAAGAGTCTCCACGTTAACCAAAGGCATGGGTGACAAACACGTGCTTTAAGGTAATTCTCTTTTCCCCCGTGATGTGTACATTATTTTTCAACTTACTGTGTGATGAGAAATTATTTCTTATTTTTATTTTTGTTTTTACGTACACACACATACACTGACATAAACGCACCTATGCACACACGTCAAAATTTCAGGTTCCCAAAAACATCACCATGATAAAGCTTTAACCTTTTGAGAAACCAAAATACTCTAGATATTGCTGCCTTGTAGACCCTTGATTACATTTTTTTAAGGTTTAGATTCTTATCTTCATAGATGGTAAAAATGTTTTCTACTAAGTGTAAATTTCAATATTACCATTAATCACTTAGCTAATAATTACTTAAATAACATAGTACTAATGCAAGATTCAGTAAAGCGTTAGTAATACTCCCAAACATTAGAATTTACTGATTAAAACGAATGCATAACACTTGTGTTTAAATTGAAGTAGATTATTATTCAAACTTAAACATACGTATTGATGACGTCAAACTATTTTATTGTTATCATACAGAACAAAAGTTCTTTATCCATAGTTCTTTTGCTCTTATTTACATTACTATCAGCAACATGACAAGAAATTTTAATGACTAAATCCAAACAAATACATTTCTAAAGAGGCTCAAGTCAATGACGTAGTTTTCAAACATTGTTTCTCACATTCGACACTAAAATAATATTTTGAAATTGTATATTAGTTTATTAAATTGCACAAAACGTTCAATCAATTAACGTTAATAAAGTATGTGAACAATGTTATCCGAAAAAAAAAACAAAAATATTGCTTACTTTGAATAAATACAAATATGAATTTTATTAATATAACTTATACAACTAGTATAAATTCATTGGCTGTCTTAGATAGTTAGTACAGTCTTAAAAATGAAATTCATAATAATACTCACTTTTTGTGCACTTTGCATTTTCGCTATAAGCGAAGCTCGTAAGTATAAATTTATTTCTATATAAGAAGTATATAGCGAACATTACCAACAGTGGAGAAATAGACTGATCATTAGATTACAAATACATACATACAAATTTAGAACCTCAAAATTGCAACTAATTTAATAGCGGTAACAATTTTACGTTTTAGTTTTCAAAATTATCCATTTTAAAGAAATAAAAAGAAGTTTTCTGTAAACAAATTTTCATTTAGAATACTAAATTTCTTTGTAAAAGAGATTTTGAATTGCTGACTGAACAATAAAATTAGAGAATATAAGTACGAATAAAAATTGGCAAAAATTCTTGTACATATCTGATAGTGGTTTCTACTGGTATATACATGATTGTATATATAACATGCCCAACAGAGGTAAATTGAAATACATAAAATTTAAAGAAAAAAAAAATTACATAAACGTATTTTTGAACATATTTCTAAGATAAAAAGGTACATTCTCGGATTTCGATAAAAAACTTAAATACAAACAAAATAAGTTACAATACATCCGAATGTTATATAAAAATGCTATGTATCGTATATTTAAAATTCTATCTCTTTAGTGTTTAAAGAAAGTTAAATTATATTTTAGGTGAAGTAAGAGGAGGCGGTGGTTCTACAGAATGCATTGATGTGAAAAAGTGCAACATTAGATACAGTTATTCAGGACCATCATTTGGACGAAATCAGCGTAGAAATTATGTAATAAACTCAATGAGATGTAGTAAACGAGGAGAACCGACTAAAGTTAATTGTCCTAAGGAAGATATTGGTAAATACTTTAGAGATTTAAAAAAATTAAATATTATTTTTACGATGCTATCTAGTTCTTAATAAATTTTAACGATCATTTTTCTTTTTATTAGTTTCATAAAAAGATGAATAAAAAAAATACAAGAAATTGGAGGACCAAAAAGAATTCAAGACGAATACATTCATGTACGCTTAGAAGGATGTTCTTGTGTTTGAAATTTAAATACAGATAACTAAGTTGTTACAGTTTTATTGCGAAAAGAATTTCATATGAAGAGGAGATTCGACTTTGTTAACTGAAGGAGTAGTTAAACAAATCGTATAAGTTCCTAGATAAATTTTGTAGCGCTACTCTATTACAATTTTAAATGTACATTACCACTTATTATATAAAAATATTTTTAGTTACAAATTAAATATCTGAAATTGTTTATCTGTCCTCATAACTATTATTTTCAACAATTTAATACAAATATCCATAATAAATGATTACAACATTTTTGACCCTGGAAAATATTTAATTTGGTCAAACTTTACAATAAATATTTATATTTTAACATTATTATGTTTACTATACTTGTTTAATTACCTTAACATTATCCACCAATTAAATTATTCTTATCATGGAGTTTTCATTACATAATCTCAAGTTCTAAAAAGATTCCGAAATGAGTCTTTGATGAAATACTTTAAAAACTACTTTTTGCTGATCGCTCCAGCCTAGCTTATGTGCTCTAATGAATTATTAAAAATTCCATTGTCAGAAAGGGATAAAAATTATATAAAAAAATAAACTGAATATATATTATAAATATTATTTTAATGAAAAGAAAATAAAACAGAGAAAAAGACATCTTATATAGTAAGTTTAAAAAAAGAGCTATAGAAAACAGAGATGCATGAGTGAGATTAAACTTAATTGCGTAATTGTCAATATGTAAAATGTTTGATCGCATCATACCATTAAAATATTTAACAGCTTTATATTCATACATATAGAAAGATGAAATTAGAATTTTTAGCTCCCATATCTCATGTATCTCTATACATGTAAGAAGAATATTTAAGAAGCAATATTGAAATAAAAGTACCAAGTATCAAATATTTTTAAAAATATATAAAGTGTAAATGAATTAGTTATATCTCGACATAAAAATCCGAACAGTAAGAAGATTTGCTTAATTCTAATGAAAAATTTCGTGCCAAGTCTCAAATTTGAGAGGTTTACAAATTTTTTGACTAAAATTTTTTAGGCAACTTGTGCCACACTATGTTAACACTGAAAAAATTTGATACCCGGACACTGATATCGAAGAAGACCGTCAGAACAATTAAAAGATATATTTACCAATAAAGAATGTTTACTCTTATTTAGGTAAAACACAATTCTTAGCTATAACCCGTCCCCACCCTCTTAACATAATCTTTCAGTGAATAATCGCAAATTTCATTATAAACCGCCTCGTCCCCAAGAAAAGCACAAGGTACATGCGCCTAGCAGGCGTTAAAAGAAAACCCGCTCTCTGCCCCGGGATTTGCGTGGAAAACAAGGCTTCTTACTCCGCGGCCCGGCCGCCAAATCTCGAAATCGCAACACGCGCGCTCGCGCGCGAGAGGGTAAGATTGTTTGCGGAGTAAAAATCTAAATTGTAGAACGAGCCGCCGCCGCCTCGGCTCGGAGATTATTCCGGAGCCTTGAGCGAGTCGATCGCGGCGAGGGATAAATTCGAGCGCGCGCGAGCGAGCGAGGCGGAGAGGCTATATACCGCGCGGAGCCGGGGAATAATTCAGTATGCGAGCGGTGAGCGCCGCCGCAGCGGACCGCGTATAAACGAGAGAAAAACGGGAAAGCCGAAGTAAGAGAGGTGGATTCGGTGGGGGGAGGAGGAAGGAGATTTGGATGAGGGTTGGAAAAAGTATATGGTTAGGAGAGGGTGGGAATTAAGGAGGTGGGAGGGGGGTTGGTTTGGGGGTGGGGGATTAGAATAGTCCCGTGTAAAAATTTTAATATGGCGG
>UELX01003402.1:0-23639 GCA_900480035.1 Eupelmus urozonus | reverse complement strand
CCGTACTCGAGTTATTTCTCCCCCCCCCCCTCTCTCTGCAACGCCGGAGAGAAAGAGAGACTAAACGCGCGCGCGGCGCTCGAGAGCGCATTTTTTTTAATAGCGGTGAATGATTAAATTTAACGAGTCCCCCCCCCTCCCCTGGCTGGCCTTGGCCGTATCAAGACATCAGAGGCGCGCGCGCGCGCGTACGTGTTTATGCGCACGCTTGCATAAGTGTGTACTAAGCTTGGCGCTTGATTTGTTGTTTGCAGAAGGCGGAAGACTCGAGCGCGAGCTGAGGTACGCGACGGAGGCCCTCGGCGAGGCCGCCGCCTCGACCCACCAGCTGGTCATCCAGACGCCCCGGCACCATGGGGCCAACATTCTACACGCGAGCGCGCTCAAGGAGCATCTGGCCGTACTCAAGGCGGCTACCCAGGTCACCGTACACCTCTTCGACATGTGAGTATCGCGATTCTTTTCGCTCTCTCTCTCTCTCTCTCTGTGTATACCTATAGTCTTGCCGATCTCTCGATGGATATGTATATAACGTTTGCTTTCTGCTTCTTACAGCCCCTGGAGACTCAAAGACATGTGTTATGCGCCCAGCATACCGAATTTCGACGCGCACTACATCGAGCAGGTATGACGATCGATTTAGTTTTAGGTCTGCTTTTTGAGGCTATACGGATATCAGGGGACTTATGCCGATTTTTTCTCTTGCAGATTTTCGACAGCATCATTCCGTGCGCCATCATCACACCCCTCGACTGCTTCTGGGAAGGTAGCAAGCTTCTCGGGCCCGGTCCTGTCCTCATACCGTAAGTAGCTTTCGAAATATTTCCATAATTAATCGCTTCCTTACGTTTTTAGATTGTAATTTGAAAAATCGGTAACTTCTGACATCCTACCCTGGTAGAAAATTAACCATGTTCTGGGCAAATGACATTTGTTAACCAGAAATTCTCGCCAGAATATGGTTAATTTTCTACTAGGGTAAACTCGACTTGATACTCCAAAAAATACGTACACAAACGTCGCGTCTTTCAAACTTTATCAAACCCAATGAAAGCCTCACAATCCACATTACAAAAATCCAAAGAACAGCTACAGGACACTTGCTTGTGTCGTTTACTTGTGTCCCAACAGAGGCAGGCAATCGAACAAGCCGGTCCAGTGGACGCACCTCAACCCGACGCAGATGCTCGAGGAGATGAAGAAGCTGGAGTACAGCTTCCCGTACAAGACCCTCGAGGACTACATGAAGCGCGCGGGCATCAGCAACGGCTATCAAAGCAAGCCCTGCCTCGATCCTCGGGATCCCGAGTGCCCGGAAAGCGCGCCCAACAAGCAGTCCCAGCAGGTAACGTCCTTCTACGTACTTGCACCCACATCGAGCGATTGTCGGCCGCGATATACACACGTATAGATACGCAGAGCTATATATATACGTACGAGACTGTCTTCCGTGAATGCGAATGCCAGGCACGAGCGCGCTTGGCTTTGATGTCGCGCTCGCGCGCGGCCTGGACACGACGAAGCTATTCCCGCACACACGCACGAGCCACGAATCTTTAAATTACATCGGCCGCGGCCGCCCCCTACGTCTTTCTCTCGTTACCATCGACACCGTTATTATTCGCTTCCGTTCCACTGGGAACATTACTTGTCGCCCGCGATCCACGGCTTTATTGACATCCGGTCGATCTTTTGCTTCTTCTCTCGAGTACCATTTTAGCTGATTCTTTTTTTTTTAATAGTAGCAATATTATTGTTTCGAGCTATTCAATCGTAAGAATTAGATTAATACGGAAAACAAAAAACAGATCACCTACATACCGTAAAGAATTCGTTATTTCTCCGCTCTTGCGAATAAAGGTAAATTTCGAAAGAAAAAGAGAGAGAGAGGCAGAATGAAATAAAGAAGCAGCAGAGTCGAGGTGAAGCCGGACGCTCCTGGCTTATATTCCTCCGTCTTTCTCTCGGCGTCCGCGAGTCCGCGTATATATATATATATATATATATACATATACACCGCGCACATGAGTATGCGAGTCGCGTGGGCCGCGTTCAGCATTAAAATAATAAAATCGAGAGATGTGCGTCATTATTGCGCTACGCCGGTGGTCGGACACGCAGGACGCGCCACAGACGGACGACGAAGACGGAGAAAGAGTAGAGAGGGAGGAAGAGGAAGAGAAAGAGAGAGAGAGAGAGCGAGCACAGCGTCGGCATACATTAGCGCTCGAGAGAGCGGCGCGCTGCAGCGCGAGCTCCATTACCACTATACATTCTCCCATTCCCCCAAATGATTAGCTCTCTTTCTCTCGAGCCTCTTTCATTCTCGTTATATGCAGGCGTATATATCTTTAACGATCTCTCATGACTCTCCTCTGCTATGGCTTACAGGTGCCGGACATCGGGGCAGAGCTGACGGGCGGCTGTTACGGCTTCGCCGCCAAGTACATGCACTGGCCCGAGGAGCTCGTCGTCGGAGGCGCCAAGCACAACAAGACCGGCCACCTCACCCGTGCCGCCGCTCTCCAGACCGTCATCCAGCTGATGGGCGAGCGCGAGATCTACGAGTTTTACGCCAACGATTACAAGGTCCATCATATCGACTGGTCCCAGGAGAAGGCCAACCAGGTGCTCGAGACCTGGCAGCGGGCTTTCAGCAAGGAGGTCAAGCGACTGCAGAACTCGACCGAGTCCGGCCCCTACAATCTCTACGCGTTCAGCACAACTAGCATGAACGACATACTGAGCAAGTACAGCGAGCTATCACTCCTCAAGATCTGCATTGGCTCGGCTGTTATGGTAAGTTATCAGTTAGTATCTGTTTGCGGCTTGATACTCTTCGTTTATTGTTTTCTAAAACTCGGGAACTGTTGTGCTAATGTTATTACCTTTTTTCCAGGTGGCGTACGCCGGAGTCGTTCTGATTCGCTGGAAGGACAGAGTGCGCTCCCAGTCGGGAGTCGGTATAGCAGGAGTCATGCTCGTCTGCGCTACGTCAGCCGCAGGTTTGGGCTTCTGCGCGCTCCTTGGTATTCCCTTCAATGCGGCCAGCACGCAGATTATGCCGTTCCTCAGTCTCGGACTTGGTGTCCATGATATGTTCTTGCTGACTCACACGTACGCCGAGCTCTCGATGAAGGAGGTGCCGAGAGGCGAGCAAACTGCCGTTGTTCTCAAGCGCACCGGGCTCTCGGTTCTGCTGACAGGACTCTGCAACGTCGCTGCATTTTTCGCCGCTGCCCTCATTCCCATCCCGGCACTGCGCGTCTTCTCTCTCCAGGCTGCCATTCTGCGATTGTTCAACCTTGCGGCAATGCTGCTTGTGTTTCCGGCGATGGTCAGTCTGGACCTACGCCGCCGACGTTCTGGGCGCGCGGATATCTTCTGCTGTTGCCTACCGGCTTTGGATGACTCCAAACGCCGTCCAGCAGGAAAATGCCAACACGCCATAGTAAAGACGAAAGTCTGTCAGCATGCTGAGCATGCTGATGCGGCCAGCGAAGAGGAGAGTCTTACGGGTTGTTCTCAAGACGACTGCCTGAGCTTCTCGTGGACACGACTGGCGGCAAAGCACTACGCGCCTTTCGTCACCAGACCGGCAACTAAAGTATTAGGTATGATGCTGCTTGCTGGCCTGTTCGCAGGCAGTGCCTGGCAAGCCATGCATGTCGACGACGGTTTGGATCTCGCGGACCTGGTGCCCCAGAACTCCGATGAGCATGCATTCCTCGAAGCTCAGACTAAACACTTTGGCTTCTACAACATGTATGCAGTAACAGGCCGAGACTTTGAATATCCCAACAATCAGAAGCTTCTCTATGACTATCATGATGCATTTATGCGAGTAAAGAACGTGATAAAGAACGACGACGGTGGTCTGCCTGAATTCTGGCTCAGTCTGTTTAGAGATTGGCTGCGGGGTCTGCAAGCTGCCTTCGATCGAGACTACAAGAACAACTGCATAACGCCCGAAAGATGGTACAAAAATGCCAGCGACGAGGGTATACTGGCATACAAGCTTCTTGTGCAAACTGGTCATGTTGATAATCCTATCGATAAGTCTTTGATAACTCAAGTGCGACTAGTTAGCTCAGAGGGTATCATCAATCCAAGGGCTTTTTACAACTACTTGAGTGCCTGGGCTTCGAATGATGCGCTCGCTTATGGAGCTTCACAGGCTAATTTACGTCCAGAACCAAGGCAATGGATTTACACGAATGACCATGAGCTCAAGATACCCAAAAGTATGCCGATTTCTTACGCCCAGATGCCATTTTATTTACACAAACTGACTGATACAACCGAAATAACTGAACTAATCGGCAGTGTCAGAAAACTTTGCAAAAGATTTGAGGAAAGAGGCTTGCCAAACTTTCCCTCGGGAATACCTTTCTTATTTTGGGAACAATACATGGATCTAAGAAGCTGCTTAGGTATAGCTTTATTAGCCGCACTTGGAGCGAGTGTCGTTGTCGTTGGAGTTCTATTACTGAACCTTTGGGCGGCTGTTCTCGTCGGTACATTCCTTGCAGGCGTCGTTCTACAACTTTTAGGAATCATGGGCTTATGTGGTATCAAGCTTAGTGCAGTACCCGCTGTACTACTGGTAGTTAGTGTTGGCATCGCAGTACACTTCACCGTTCACATATGTTTGGTAAGTTTACAAGATTCTTATATTAAGTCAAAGTAGTTGAATGTCAATAATGATTAAATAATGGTTTTAACTTATATCGTTATTCTATTACAGAGCTTCGTGACGAGCGTGGGAAGTCGCGATAGAAGAGTACGACTCGCTTTGGAACACATGTGTGCTCCAGTGGTACATGGAGCCTTAACGACACTCTTGGGCGTTTTGATGCTAGCATTCTCGGATTTCGAATTTATTGTTCGTTATTTCTTCTTGGTATTGGCTTGCCTCGTCGTCGTAGGACTCGTCAATGGCCTCTTTTTCTTCCCCATTCTCCTCTCCTTGATAGGGCCTTCAGCCGAGGTCATACCGAACGAGCATCCAGATCGTATTTCGACTCCGACACCACCGGCCTCGCCTATTTTGCGAAGATCATCGAAACCGCCAGCGCCTCCAAGAAGGTCGCACAAAATCGACAACGCAAGATTACACGCTGAACCCTCCCTCACTACGATTACGGAAGAGCCCAACTCTTGGCACAGTCAACAGGAGTCCTGCATCATCGTGCAGCCAGAAGTCAAAGTCGAGACATCGACTTGTGCCAATCAGGTTTGTAGTATTTTCATTTTAAATTTTAAAGATGCTTGCTCTTATTTTCCAGAACCTTGATTAAGCTAACATGTGTTTGTGTGTTTTCTTTTGCTTACTAACAGAATTGTAGCGGATCTGACACGAGTGGCTCTAGTCGAACATCTCCCATTCCACCTCCATCTCACATCACCACGAAAGTCACTGCCACGGTTACTGCCAAGGTCGAGCTTCACACTCCTTTAACCAGTAAGTATCAATTCGAACAATGAGTTGCTAATACCATAGTTTTTTATTTTATTTAGTCTCGTGCCATAAAGTGAGAAACAATATTTTTTTATCGTCCATTTAAAACTACTGTTTTAGGTGGAATTGAGCGCAGTGAGAAGTGCAGACACACCAGCTCCAGCAACAGGCGAAGCTCGCGCTGTAGTACGTCGGTCAACACGACCGAGTCTTCCAGTTCGAGTTCTGAGCCGGATTCTGATACAAACACGAACAACAAGCGTTAGTAGGAAGAAGGTGCACCGGGATGACCGGCAGCTGCTACTTACTTATCGCGCAAAGCGGGAACACCCAGAAGGCTGACTAGGTTATAGATTAAAAAAATGCTTTCTCAAGTAACTTGCGCTCTCTTTTCCCCACGCATTTTACTTGAACGACATAAACGTTCTTACTTTAGCTGAGAACTTGCGACTGACACAATATAAAGGAAATTCGAGTTTTTTATTCGTCACTTATATATTATTATTAATATACTATAGTTTATAATACGTTACCTGTACTTACTGTTGGCATTTAAAAATTTCTCTAGAAAGAGGAAAACATCGTCAAGCCGGTTGCAATATTAAATTATGTTACGAGAAAAACTCGAGTTATCTCTATTTTATAAATTTTATACACAGACTAAAATTTCTAGTTGGGCGACAAAAAGTATTACATGACTAGGAATAAATTTGTCGATTCAAGATAAATAATACATATATCCAAGAATTGCCTTGGATAACTAGAAAAATAGCCGGCCAAATCTAAGTTCCTGAATTTTTTTTAAAATGTGCATGGTCCATAATGTAAAAAGCGGCCAATATTTAAACGCATTTGACATTGAGGTTGTCTCAATTTGTGTACATAGTTTTTATCGCGAATCGCGAAGGAGTGGTGCGAAACTAGTTCAATTTGTTACCAGTGGCAGTGTGAGATTTAATTGAAACTCCCAAAAACAGCTATGGTAGAGATTCCTTACAAATGATTGACCGTTTTTTCTTTTTTATGCGAAGAATCATCAAGTTCGAGCACCATATTTATTTTTCGCCAGCATTGATCATTGTGCAGTGTGTGAGTGTGTGAATACAACGAAATGAATCTTGATTTATTTATTATTTATTTTAGTATTCTATCTTTTGGACTATGAGAGACTTTTAATAAGCAATAATGTCACTGCTTTTTTAGCGTTTCTCATAATTCAGAATACTGTTCTCTAAATACCGCGAGTATTTAAAAACTTACATGATCCTGTAAAACTTCAGTTTTGCGTTTTGGGGCGACTTGTAAAAAATTTGAATTATTTATGTCGCACCCATAAAAATATCGTAGATTAATGTTGATGGTTAATTTAAAAAAAAAATAAATCGTTTTAGGTGGATAGACGCGCAACTACACCTGAAAATGTATAAATATGTAATGTAATATATATACATATACAGATATATAATATGCATACTACAATGTAAAATGAGCATTTTTAAGTGAAAATTCATTTTTTGTTTTATACTCGACGAAAATTGTAATTTAGATAAGAAAATCGATTTAATTTCGAGTCATTTTTGTATACAATTTTTAGCGTTAAGTCGATATTTAATGAACGAACGAGCAAAAGCGGGAGAGCGTGAGTCTTGTACGATAAAATTTATGATCATAGGCTAGCTATGATTTTGTATAGACAAACTGTTGCGTTGAAATAAGAAAACGAGAGGAAAATAGTCAGTTATTCCTCAATTACATGCGCTTTACTAAATTAAGACTACAAATTAAAATGAAATTTTATGCGCCAAACGTAAACGAATTAATACTTGTATAATGTTCGTGGCCTTATCTTTCTTTTGTACATAAATAAAATGATGTTGTAATAAATGTAACGTACAGTTTATTAAAAAAAAAAAAAACAGTAGTCAATCATTCTTCCAACACCGAAATTATACCTCAAACGACCCAATTCCATTCAAGAATAAAAACAATTCAAAATCAAGCCTCTCAATTGACTAACAATGTCCTGTAAGTGTATTTTGTTTAAGCGCAAAAGTAGAAGTAACAGTTACGAAACCAACAAGTTAAAGAGAGACAAAAGCACACCCGTCTCCTCAATCGAACGAACCTTTACTTAAGTAAACTACGCGAGTCAAAAAGCTGATCCGATGATTCGAAGCAGCTGAGAGCCAAGACCGCGCCAGCAGTGCGATACCCACTGGCGCATATATCTATATATAGCTGTGCTGCAAGTGCGAGAGAAAAGGACAGGAAGATCAGAGCCGAAGCAGAGAACAAACCAGAGCGAGATGGAGAGAGAGCTGAGCGCGAGTTAAAATGTACCCCACCCCCAACGTTCCACATCCAGTTCGGTATACGGCCTATGATTCGTGAGGCACGGCTCGCTGTGTGGTGCTGTGTTCCTCCGTGACGAGAGCTGGCCGAGTCCGAATATCTGCCCGAGGATGGCCGGAATACTCTCCAACTCATCGCGGATCGCTCCACGCGCCCTGAAACGTCTAACCTTGCTGCAGTCAAAGGTAAATTGCGGAATTGTCCGGGACTTTTTAGCCAGCAATATTGGACGAGAGGACAGCCTTCGGGCCTGGCCCCCGTTCCCCCTTCGCTAACCCGGTCTCCTACATTCACCTATAAGCCGCGATTGTCGTCAAGTTGGTGATAAAAAAAATCTGGCTTTCGACAGAAGTTTACGCGCTCGGCCGCAAACATTCGCACCCTCGGCGCCTGTTATGTAATGGGCGGACAAAAATTTTAAAAGCCTCTCTTTGAAAATTCAACGGGCTCGCGTTACGGGTTTTTTTTCAGAGGGGGCTTTTCACACACGTGACCCTAGAGGTGAAAACTTTCTGCTAGGGCCTCTAACTGATTAGATATACATACAGTACTGTCAATAAGGCTTCTATTTTTACAATGTCAAGGCATTTCGAAACGTTAACTGAATTTCATATTTCTTTTTCTTTTTCAGCCAGTGCGGACGTTTTATCAAGGAGGTAAGCAACAATCTTTCTTTGGAAAAAAATCTGTTCAACGTCAAGTAGCTGAACAAATGATGAAATTTTTTTATATTCCTGATTGTAGGATCCGTATCGAGCATCCGAGCACAACGTATCTTGGATAGAATTGTACAACAGTAAGTTTTAAGATTTAAACAATTAAAAAGCTAGTTTTATTAAATTTTCCTATTTTATCATTCACTTTAGCAGCCACAAAAAACATCATGTTTTTCAATGTTGGAGTATTCAGTCAAGATATATAAGATCAACACCATCATTATGTAAGTATTGTAAAAACAATATTATGTGACAGCTGGAAAATTTTTATTTATTTCTTATCTTTAACGAATCAGGGGAGGCCAAAGATGTTGTTGTACCTCCATTTGCCGACAGTATAAGCGAAGGAGATGTAAGGTGGGACAAAAAAGTTGGAGACCAAGTAAAAGAGGATGATGTTGTGTGTGAAATCGAAACAGATAAGGTACATTCTACAATTGATATTTACATTCTACTGGCAATTTTATTTTTTATGATTGTAATTATGTTATTTTTTATTAGACATCGGTTCCAGTGCCATCTCCTGTAGCTGGAGTTATTAAAGCTATACACGCAAAAGATGGGGATACCGTAACTCCTGGAACTAAATTATGCACTATTGAAGTTGGTGCTACTGGTGGTGCAACGTCAAAACCAGCTGAAGCTCCTAAAGCTGCCGAGCCAGCTAAGCCTGCTCCAGAACCAGCAAAAGCTGCTCCACCTCCGCCAGCAGCAGCTGCACCTCCACCACCTCCAACATCAGCACCACCACCCCCACCTCCTCCAGCATCAGCACCACCACCTCCTCAAGCTCCTAGGGCATCCATGCCAGTAGCTGCAATTAAACATGCACAAGTAAGACATTAATTTGATAAAAGTAATTATTGAATCGCAATATTATAATTATTATCAAACACATTTTGTGAATTAAAAAATAATTTTTAATAATAAAATAATTATTTTAGTCTTTGGAGGGTGCAAAGGTTCAGTTACCGCCACAAGATTATTCAAGAGAAATCATTGGAACCAGAACTGAACAGAGAGTCAAAATGAACAGAATGCGACTTCGTATTGCAGAACGTTTGAAAGATGCTCAAAATACAAATGCAATGCTCACAACATTTAATGAAATAGATATGAGGTCTGTGCACAAAATATTAATTTTGAATAATTTTTCTTTAAAATAGGTATACTCATTAATTTTTATTATTTTACAGTGCTCTCATAGAATTCCGTAAATCACACCAAGAACCCTTCAACAAAAAGTATGGACTTAAATTAGGATTTATGAGTCCATTTATTGCAGCTTCAGCTTATGCATTAAAAGATCAACCAGTAGTCAATGCTGTTATTGATGGTACTGATATAGTTTATAGAGATTATGTTGATATTAGTGTGGCTGTTGCTACACCAAAAGGATTAGTAGTGCCTGTGCTACGAAGCATAGAAAATAAGAACTTTGCAGAGATTGAAATAGCCCTTGCTGCTCTTGGTGACAAAGCTAGAAAAGGAAAAATTTCAATTGAAGACATGGACGGCGGTACTTTTACGATAAGTAATGGTGGAGTTTTCGGATCCTTAATGGGAACACCTATAATTAATCCTCCTCAAAGTGCGATTTTGGGTATGCATGGTGTCTTTGATAGACCTATTGCAGTCAAAGGACAGGTAAAAAAAACAACAAATTTATTTTACTTTTTAGTCACAATGTTGCTAAATAATTTTTTCATACTATTTCAACTTACTTTTCAGGTTGTTATTCGCCCCATGATGTACATTGCACTTACATATGACCATCGATTAATTGATGGCCGTGAGGCTGTGATGTTCTTGAGAAAAATTAAAGACGCAGTGGAAGATCCTAGAATTATTTTAGCTGGTCTTTAAAAACTTCCAGAGAAGACATCTCTTTCAATCGCTTCAAGCGCCTCTCTTCTTTCCCGAGAATTATGTACTTGTACAGTATCATATCATAATAATTTATTTCTTAATTCAAAACATATAAGTTTCACTTCCGAAACTCGAACATTTATCAAATCTTTTGAACCATATATAACTGTGATTCAACGAAAGTAAATATGTGCACTCTGTTGTATAAAAAAAAGAAGAATAATTTGTTCAATCAGCAGTATTTCTGTATCAAAAATACTTTTATTTATTTGATAATACATTTTCTTGAATTTTGAAGATAATTTTTAAAAAACATTTATTTATGATTAATTAAAAAGTTCAATGCTGTAGGTATTTTTATCAAAACCAATACTATAGTATTTGATACAATTCGCATATAAAACAGCAATACTTCTAATATTGAAGAAAATGTATTATTAATTTTTAAAACTCCATTGAACTTGTAATCATTGTCATAAAGACATCGTAAATAATTTAAAATTATTTTATTTCCCTTTGTAATTTATTTCCCCAATGTTTAATTTATTTAAACATCGAACTTCGAAATAACTCTTGCGATAAAAAGCAGAGTTAATGTTTAAAAATAAAGGAGTTCCTCGAGATAAAAAAATTGTAAATAATAAAAACAACTTGCATAACTTTTCGACAGTTAAAGTTTGTACTTACGACTTAACGCGCCGAAAAAATGAACAAGTACAAGCTACGTTCAGTTTTTCATTCTTAAAGATTAATAATGTTTATTGTTTAAAGCTTAGCATTAAGCAGTTGACGCTCTCGTAAAATTACCAAATTACTAAAAATTGAAATGTTTTTCCTAAAATGTAATAAACAATTTTAGGCATATCACATTTTTTCATTATGATAAATACTATTATCGCAATGGTTATTATTTATTTATACGTCAATAATCATGAAATAATTAAATGGAGGTGTCAAAGAAGAAGCGAAGACCGGTTATACAAATAATATTTTACATCATTGTTGTATTATAGATAGTTGTACTTTAAATCAACAATAAAAACGACTATCGAACGAAAACTAATTTATTCTTTACCATTTATTAGCGACTTTACAAGAAAAATAATTTTTTTTAAGATAATTTCTAAACTAGGATAAAGTTTCGTTCGTTTTTTTTACTTTTCAGTTATTTTTTTTTTGTCATACTTTTTCCATTTCAAAAATTGAACTTTTTTATTTTTCTATCGTTCGATTGCGGCAATCGTTCTTGGATTATCGAAATCTCGATCGTAAGCAACATGGCGGACATGGTCCTCGAATGACTTTGTGATTTCCAACAAGGCTTGTCAACAGTTTTACGTATAAGATGGTAAGTTAAAGAATTAATGATGTATAAAACAGATTAATTTGTAGAAATATAAATCTAGTGTAATACAATTGAAAGAGTAAAAATAAAATATTGTTATTCCACTCGAAATATTAAATTTTGTTTTCCATAAAACTTAACCTACTTAAAAATCAACATGAAAAGTGTTTTCATTTGAATTTGTTTATTTTTTATATTTAGGGTCAAAATCAATCTGGCCCAGGTGGAACTGGAGGAGACAAAAAAGATGATAAAGACAAAAAGAAGAAGTATGAACCTCCGGTACCTACAAGAGTAGGCAAGAAGAAGCGCAGAACAAAAGGACCTGATGCAGCTTTGAAGCTACCGCAAGTTACTCCTCATACAAGATGTAGACTGAAACTTTTAAAGCTTGAACGCATCAAAGATTATCTTCTGATGGAGGAGGAATTCATCAGAAATCAAGAGCGTTTGAAACCTCAAGAAGAAAAGAATGAAGAGGAAAGATCTAAAGTTGATGATTTGAGAGGAACTCCTATGTCTGTAGGAACTTTAGAAGAAATTATTGATGATAATCATGCTATTGTTTCTACTTCAGTTGGTTCAGAACATTATGTTTCTATTCTTTCTTTTGTTGATAAAGATCAATTAGAACCAGGATGTTCAGTACTTCTCAATCATAAAGTTCATGCTGTAGTTGGAGTTTTAGGCGATGACACTGATCCAATGGTGACGGTAATGAAATTAGAAAAGGCTCCTCAAGAAACTTATGCAGATATTGGAGGTTTAGATGTTCAAATTCAAGAAATTAAAGAATCAGTTGAGCTTCCAATGACTCATCCAGAATATTACGAAGAAATGGGTATAAAACCTCCAAAAGGAGTTATTTTATATGGTCCTCCTGGAACAGGGAAAACTTTATTAGCTAAAGCAGTTGCTAATCAAACGTCAGCAACTTTCTTGAGAGTTGTTGGTTCAGAACTTATTCAAAAATATTTAGGTGATGGACCAAAACTTGTTAGAGAACTGTTTCGAGTAGCAGAAGAACATGCACCATCAATTGTCTTTATTGATGAAATTGATGCAGTAGGTACCAAGCGGTACGATAGTAACAGTGGAGGTGAAAGAGAAATTCAAAGAACTATGCTTGAACTGTTGAATCAACTTGATGGTAAATTGAAAGATTTAAATTACTAGATTGGATAATCATGATTATTAATTCATATCATTGTAATAATTTACTTTTTTAATTTAATAGGTTTTGACAGTAGAGGAGATGTTAAAGTAGTTATGGCAACAAATAGAATTGAAACACTAGACCCAGCTTTAATTAGGCCAGGTCGTATTGATAGAAAAATAGAATTTCCATTACCCGATGAAAAAACTAAGAAGAGAATTTTCAGTATACACACTAGTAGAATGACTTTGGCACCAGATGTTAATCTGACTGAATTAATTATGGCAAAAGATGATCTGTCAGGTGCAGATATCAAAGTAAGAATTTTTTCTACTTTATTATTATTAATCGATTCGAAAAAATATAATTTAAATTGATTATTTATTAATGACTTTTAAATTTTAGGCAATATGTACTGAAGCTGGTCTAATGGCATTAAGAGAAAGACGCATGAAAGTCACTAGTGAAGACTTTAAAAAGTCAAAGGAAAGTGTGTTATATAGGAAGAAAGAAGGTTCTCCAGAAGGTTTATATTTATAAAAGAATCCATGTTTGTACTTTTTATTCTTTAAGTATCGTTCTAAATATACACTAAATAAAAAGTGATTGAAATTTTTTAATTTAAATCATTCTTTTACTAATAAAGTTGATAAACTTGAAATAATAATTAATAGCAATTAATTTGTTTTTGATTCTGTTAAATCTTAATAAATTACAAATTTTATAACTTCAAACAGTTTTATGTTTATTTCAAAGAATTCTTCAGTAAGTAATGCACAAGACAATATTTTTAACAAATTTTAATTATGTAAAATAAACCATCCTTACTTTAACTTAGAAAAAAAAAAACTATTTAAGATAACTTTAGAATCAATTGAATGTATATTCTAATCTAGATAAATATTAAAAAAAATAATTGCTTATAATGATGAATTGTATTAAAGGTTTTCTTTAGATATAAAAAGTAATTTTAGTTAATCAAATAAGGTAAAATTACTAGGACTTTTAAATATTACACAAAATATATTTATTAAAAAATAGAGTTACAATTTTAGCTCATTTTCATAATACCATTTGCTTATAAAAATTAATAATTAAATTATCTTAAGTATAAAATATTGATGTTTTTAAATTTCATTAAAGCACATGTTATAACTTTTTTTCCCATTTACTGCATCGATACGTGCAATATACTGTATAAGATTGATATAGCAATTAAGAAATAAACATCATATCTAGTGGTCTCAAGCATATAAATTTAAAAAATCCAGATCTATATTCTGATCCTTTAAAAAGGGGTTAAAATAATTTTGTAAAGTTTTTAATATTTCATTTGAATGTTGCTGTTGACAATTTTCTATTTCAGTAATTGATTTTTGTGGTATAGTTTCAGGCTTGTCTGATTCTAAATCACATAAGTAGCATTTTCCTCGTTTAGTAGCAGATAAAAGGTTTTCTATTTCTGTGGGATGTTTTAAATCTTTCCCTAAACAGCTCGCAAGGCCTTTGTAAACTCCTATCAAAAGTGTAGTTTTGAAAGCTTCTTTGTAGCCCCTATCAAAACCATCTTGAAAGACTGACATAGAACCATCTGAGATACCTTCTCTAAATCCGCTCTTAAAAAAAATTTGATGATAATATTTTAAATATTTTTAATAATGTCGTCAATAAACAATGATTTAAAATAAATTATTTTCTTACTTTAGAAGCAGAATCAATGACTCTATTCCATGTTTTAGATGCTAATTCTAATGAGTCTTCATCATTATCATTTAGGTTCTCCATTAAAAATCTTATTTAATTTGTTTTGTCGTTATTGTTTTCTATTTATTATTAGGTATGTTTACCGTCGATTGGGTTTTAAAATTCTTAGTAATGTACAGATGATACAACGTCACAACTTCACAGCTGATTTTTCTTCACTGATTTATATGGCATTATGGCTTCTCTCTCTCTCGCATTGCTATAGAGGCTCCACCTGCAATGATGCGGTCATAACCTTAATTTCATCGGCAGAAGTAAACTTTATAGGTTAAGTTTATGGAAGTCAACAAAAAAATAATAGTTGTAATCAAAATGGTTAGCTGATTAAAACTAAAACTTTTACAAGTGTACATAATATTAGTTTTTTTTTTACAATGGACGCGAGTTCGGAGCATTCAGATAAAGCAGGTGTCAAGGATGCAGAGCAGCTTGATCCAATAGCACAAAAGTGTGATATTTATTTTTAAAATTTATGACACTTTGATTTTTTTATGTATTAACGTTTTATTTCTCATTATTTTTCAGAATTATAAATCTTGCACAATCCAAACCAAAAGGTATATCCGACAAAGATATATCAACAGAAATGCCAGACTTGCAACCAGTTCAGAAAGCACAAGCGATAAATAAACTTTTAGCTCAAGGTTTCTTTGATTTGTTTAAACAAGGTGAAACCTTACTATACAAGTTAAAAGATCCGTCAAAAGCTAGAACAGCCAAGGGAGCTGATAATGAAGAAAAAATTGTTTTCACCATTATAGAAGAGGCTGGCAATAAAGGGATTTGGATCAGAGATATTAGATTTAAGTCAAATTTAATGCCTACTCAACTGAATAAAATTTTGAAAAGTTTAGAAACAAAGAAGTTTATCAAAGCTGTCAAATCCGTTGCAGCAAGTAAGAAGAAAGTGTACATGTTGTACAATTTAGAACCTGATAGATCTGTTACTGGTGGAGCATGGTATCAAGATCAAGATTTTGAAGCAGAATTCGTTGACGTGCTGAATCAGCAGTGTTACAGATTTTTGGAGCAAAAACGAGATAGCACCAAAGACTATCTTAGTGGTCCTATAGCAGAGAAAAATGCTACTTTTGCATCATCTAAAGAAGTGTGGAAATTCATTTCTGATTTAGGAATAAGCAAAGTAAGACTTAATTTACTTTATAAAAACTATAAACTTTATTGAATTGTAATAATTGTCTTTTAGGTCAAACTCTCAGTAGAAGATTTAGAAATGATTTTAAATACCTTAATATATGATGGAAAGGTAGAAAAAACTGTTTCCGCTGATGGAAGCAATTTATACAGAGCAATCAAACCCTTGTTAGATTCACCAGGACTTGTGAAAAGCCCTTGTGGAGTATGTCCTGTAAGTTAATTCATTAAGGTACTTTATACTATATTGCTTATAAAAAAAATATACTATAATTAATTATAATTTTCAGGTGAGGAAAAACTGTTGTGATTTTGGTGATGTGACTCCAGTAAAGTGCCAATATATAACGGAATGGTTGGATGTGTAGCAAAGATTTTAGAACTAAAAATTGTGTGCAAGTGTGTATATTTTTTAATTTTAAGCGATATCAATTACGGCATTATCAGTGAAAAAATTTTACTTATTTTTAAGATATATTTTTTATGACTCCAAATAAAAAAAACAAAAACCTCGAATTAAAAGTTCATCATTTAAAGTATCGTATTGTTACGGCCGCATGCCACAATACGCCGAGTGATTAAACACGCGTGTTTAATCGCATCGAAGCTCGTGGAGCATGTGATTTTTACTTCCCGCTAAAAACCGATACTTTCCAAAGCGCTACCAATATTATTGAAAAAAAGCGCGCGCTTCGTTTTGCTCGTCTTGCTGCGCTACATTTCATTCCACATTCGTTCCCCGCGATCCAAGAAGAAGCCATCTCGAGCCTGCCCGCTTATTATTCGTCATTAGATAATTGATTTCCCAGCACGCGGCGGGACTGACAGTGTCAACATAAAAATGTAATGGCCAATTTTCTTTATCCGCGCGCGAAGGTCGCTCGTCGAACGTTGGTACACCTACAACTTCACAATGGCGGCTCTAATGCAGTCTGATGTTCCATTTCCGTCTGTGTGAGCCTGCGAGCCGAATTGTGCAATTGAACGCAATAGCCCTTTTAAAATCCACACCTACACCATCGCCTCAGTGTCCTAGCTAAAAAAAAGCCTCGAAATCTGAAACACCTAAAAAAAGCAACATCAACAAACATCCTCGCCAATCCAAAAAAACCAAGCTAAATAACCTCGATCCCCGAGAGTTTCAAAAATTGGCGCAAAAGCAGCAAAGTCCAGCGCGCGAGTGGCGGGAGAAACGAGGCAAGCTCAGTGGCTGCACGCGTGCCGAGTGGCAGAACTGTTTCCGTTGCTCGCGTGTGTATCAGCAGCAGCGCATCGGCGGCTAGCTCGAGTATATAGGCATACAACACTACTAGAAGACGGAGAGTATAGCAGAGCGGCGGCTCCCCTCCACTGATTTTCACGTTGCTGGCGGCAGTCTCTCGGCACACTTGGTTCTCGGCAGTGCGCGCCGCCGTGACTGCTGCTGCTTCGACATAAGCGAAACTTGGCAGGTGTGAATAGCGTGAACTGGTGGTGTGGCCGCGCGCGCGCTCGCGCTTCTCCCATGGACACCCTGAAGAAGGCGCTTTGTCAACGAGTCGCGATTATTTCGGAAAAGCCAGCCGAGTCAGCTGGCTCGGCGTGAGATTAGAGCGCAGCGGCCAAGAGAGAGAGAGAGAGAGAGAGACAACGCAGTGATTATCATCGGGTAAGAGTCGGCGGCGGGCGCGCTATATACACTCTCGCCCTGCGTATATAAACGAGTCAACGCGAGAGCGCGAGCTGTACTCTTGAAGGAGAGAGAGGGAGAGAAAGATTCGCGTGCTTCGCAGTGCCAATAGGCTGGCTAGTTGGCCCGTTGGCCGAGGAAAGTATACCTACATAAGCGCGCGCGCGCGCGCTCGCGCTCCCAGAGAGCGAGCTGCGCCGCGAGGAGAGAAAGAGAGAGAGAGAGAGAGAAACAGAGAGGGAGGGAGAGCGCGCCAGCAGGAGCGCCGATTGATTTCCGTGGAGAGCGCGCTCACGACAAAGTCCAAGACGACGAGCTAAGAGGCCTGCGAGAGAGCGAGCGGAGGCTCCCCCGTCGGCGGCTCTCTCTCATTCGTTCAGCTGTTTTTCCAGCGCCGATACCGGCCAGCCTGCGTAAACATGCCGCTTCTACGCAAGAAGCCCTTTCAGCGGCTCCACGTATCCTCGGACTTCCGCGACGACGACGAGGTCTTTCACTGCGCGGTCACCAATGAGATATTCAAGGACTACAAGTGAGTATCTAGCGCCGAGCGCGCTCGCTGTCACTACCTATACCTTGGCGCGTGTGCCTCCTTGTCCTACGTTGCGCTCGCCGTGCGCTTGGGCCTGCGTGTGCTTGCTCTTTCGACGCAGTAGCCGCGCTTGCTTCCTTCTATTTTCGACGTGTCACTCGATACTTTTTGCATTTTCCCCGTCCTTTTGCGCTGTCCTGATCGATTGCGCGCCGATTTTTCGCCCCGATTGCTTGGCGACTTTGTTCTTTTTTTTTTTTTTAACTTTGATCTTTCTTGCAGCGAGTTTTGCGAGAGAATCATCTTGTGCAATTCCATGATATGGTCGTGCAGCATAACAGGAAAGTCAGGAATGACTTACGAAGAAGCCCTGCAGTGCGAGGAGCATGCAAAGGAAAGCCTCAAGGAATTCCCGATGGAGGTATACAGAGCTTGACAAAGCTTGTTTAACTTCATTTGAATTTGTTATTCAATCTTGGTGTTATGTTGATCTTTCTTATTTCTCTTTTAGTTGCGTATTCCAATCCTTTACTTGGCTAGCAAGACGTCGAGAACTTCATTCAGTGAAATGATTGAAGATATTTATCAGTATGCTAGGGAACGTTATTTTATTGGTGAAATGGTTGAAGCTAGTTTTACAGAAGACTCTTGGTGTGAATGCCATGTCTTACAAGTAATTGAACCTACTGAGCAACAAATTAATGCATACAATTCAGAAAACAGTAATAAGTAAGTGTTTCCTTTTGATTTTCTAAAATATCATTCTTGATAATATCTTTTAATTCATAAATTATTTTTCTCATTTAGACCTTCACAAGATAGACAATATCATCCCCCTGCAAAATTGTTTCGTTATGAAGTTGAACAGTTGGACTGTGGTGATGCAGATGTTAGCCAGCTAATGATAGTAGAAGCTTCACAAGTCCGTAGGAAAAAACAGCAGTACAGCAGAGAACGTAATAAGATTTTTCTCAGAATGTTGTGTGAACAAAGTTCTACTGGAATTTGGGTAGTGAAGGCAAGTGTGACAACAATTTTATTTATAATTTTTTAAAATTATATAAGATAGTATCTTTAATTTGTCTAATATATAATAATATCTTTTGCAGGAAAATGTTTTACAAAAATATGGGATCAACAAAACTCGTTTTGATTCATTATTTGCTGGACCATTACCTGATTTTACTCCACGACCAAAAAAAGTGGTAAAACAAAAGCAAGAATCTTTGGACAAATTTCTAATTTCAGATGTATCTAAGCATAGAGCTTTTGATAAACCAGATCCTCTAAAAAAAGTTAATGACAGTGGTATGGTTGGCAAAAAATATAGAAAGCCAAAGTATGTATTTATTATAAAAATAATTTTTTAGTCTTTACATTTCTTTTTATTTAATGTTTTTTTCTTTGTAGGCTTAATGGTAAATTCAAAGAAGAACTAAAAGCAAAAGCTTTAGAAGAAAAGGCAAAACGAAAAGAAGAGCGTCTAGAAAAAAAAGAACGCAAAAAGGAAGAAAAAGTAAAACAAGCTGCCTTAGCTGCTTATGTCAGGAAGTGGAATAAGCCACGAGAAGACTTGGAGTGTGAAGATCTCAAACCTCTTCCAACAGCAACTCCCTTTAAATCTCCTTTGCTTGATGACAAATTTGGCGATTTTGCTATGATATTAGAATTTTTACAATTCTTTCATGATGAAATCGAAGTTAAAACTTGGTTTCCAAGCAACTTTACTCTTGAAGTTTTAGAAAAAGCAATGACAGAAAAAGAAGTTACAGGTCCATTAAATGATCTTATACAATTACTTCTTGCCAATATTTTCAAATATCAAGCTGAAGAGGAAGATGAAATTCATGCTGAAGCATCTGAGTCAGTCAGTGACAATAATGTTGATCAAAGAGTATCATCCATGGCAGAAGCTGTAAAATTAGCAACAATGGCATCAGGTTGGTGTCAGAATCATCATGGATGTCAATTATCAGAGCTTGCATTGGACTATTATTCAATGAGTGAAATTTTAAGAGAACATCTTTTAAGTTCTGGTGGTCGTATAAGTGAAGTTGCTTCTAAATGGAGATATTCTGAAAGAGGTAAAATTTCAAAAGTTTATTTACTAAAATTTTATCAGATTTATTAGTTTTTTTTTTTTTTTTGTTTTGTTTACTTGGCATCACTAAGCTGTTAAGCAAGTGGTATTTCAAAATTTCATATTCTTTATTGGCCGATTCATATAAAGTTTATTATTATGCATATAACGTATTTGTTTTTAACTTTAAAAATAAATTATTTTATAGGAGGATATACAAATCAAGATGATCCTGCCCTTTTACTTCGAATTGAAAAACCTCGTATTTTGCGAGTTCTCGGTCACCGCAATATGTGTGAATTTGATCTTGAAGATCGATTGACTGTAATAATTTGTTTAATGAATCAATTATTAACATTTGCATCTATCCGAGACATTATTGATGAGAGGTATGAAAAACTTTTTCAAGCAAAGAAAGAATTAAAGTCTTTTATAATTGCTGAACAGAAGAAAGAAAAAGAAGAAAGAGAAAAACTAAAAGAAAAAGAAAAAGAGAAAGAAAAAGAAGGTAAAGTAGAAGGTAAAGGTGAAGTTAAAGTAGAAGTCAAAGTAGAAGAGGATCTAGAGCCTAAAAAGATTACTCGTAACAATTACAAGGAAGAAAAGAAGAAGGAAGAATATGAAGCAAAATTAAAGGAGCTACAACAAGCATCCAGAGATGATCAGATGATGGTACTTCTAGGTTCGGACAGAGCATATCGAAAGTATTGGCGTCTGTTATCTATACCAGGTATAAAAATTATAGCAATTTTATCATCTTATTATTATGCTAACTTTTTCTGTGAGTATTTTACTAAAATTAAAATAAATTATAGGTGTTTTTGTGGAAAATGTTAGTTCATGGACAGGCACATGTTTACCAGAGGGTACTCCTTATATGCCTGAACTTGCAGATACTGAAATACTTTATTCTTACTTGAAAAATAAATTTGAGGATGAAGTTAGTGATAAAGAAAATAGTTTTAAGAAAAATAAATCTCCTAAAAAAGTTAGTTTTTCTGATAAAAATGGTGTTAAATCTCCTCGAAAAGATAAAAAAGATTTACGAAAAAATTTGATGGCTTGTACTGGAAACAAAGAATGTCCAGTACATGTAAACAGACCAGGCCCTAAGTGGAGTTTTTATGGCAGTGAGCAAGATATTGATAATTTAATAAATTCGTTGAGTGAAAGAGGTTTTCGTGAATCTGAACTGAAAAATAATCTTATTCATGAAAAAGAAAGTTTAATATCTGCGATAAATGACTGCCCAAAATATAAATTTAATGCTGAAGTTGTAAGTATATTATTATACTTGAATTTTTTTTTGTTTTAATCAGTAGTTATTTAATCTTTTTATTTTTACATAATTTTCTCTTATAGTTTACTGAGCCAGCAAAAGATACATCAAAAGTTCCCAAAAAAACTAAAACTGATAATACTCATAGTAACTATCCATCTGATATGCCAATTGACGATGTTTTAGAACTTACCTTACGAGACTATGTTTTGGATTTGGAAGATAAAATTAAAATGGGTTGTTTAGGTTCTTTAAAAGTCGCTAATCGTGAAGCATGGCGAAATGCAATTAATAATCGTAAATATGATAAACAGTGTGAAAAACTTGTTTATGGTTTAAATGAAACTCAAGTCGATTTTGCTGTTAATACTACAGTAAACAAAATTAAAACAGAATCTAAAAGTAGTAGGCCTGGTACTCCAGATTCCGAAGTTGGTAGTTCCAGCACAAAAGTTTATCATGATCCAGGAAAATATTTGGGTCCTCCAGATAAAGGTGAATCCATTCCAGATCCTGCTCAACAAACTGCAATCAAACAAATGGCATGTGCTATTTTACAAATATCTCATGCCATTGAACACAAGTACCTGAAAAAACCACTAGGTATCGATGACAAAGATAAAAAGTGGTCTAGTGAAGAAGCTAGAGATAAGTGGGAACAGTCTCTTATGGCATCGACGAGTTGGTCTCAACTTTTTGTACATTTGAATACTTTGGATAATAGTATTGCTTGGAGTAGAAGTGCACAAAATGCACACTGTCGTATATGTAGAAAACGTAGGGATGCAGAAAATATGTTACTCTGTGATGGTTGTAATAAGGGTCATCATCTTTATTGTCTAAAGCCAAAATTAACTGTTAGTAAAAAATTTATTTTTATAAGTTAGATTTCTATATAAAATGTTTTATTTTTAATTCTAACAATTTGTTTGTAGTCTGTACCAGAAGGTGATTGGTTCTGTCACGTGTGTAAGCCGCGTGAAAGTAAACCAAAAGAAAAAGCGAAGAAGAGAAGAAAATTCGAAGAGGAAATTGAGGAAGATGCAACACTTACAAAAGAAACAAGGCATAATCGGGCACGAAGAGTTGCTGATAGTGACGAAGAAGAAGAAGTGGATAAAGAAGAACAAGATGAAGATAGTGAACAAGAAACGTAAAATACTTTTTTTACGATTTTGTCACAGCTATTATTATTATTTATTTATCAAAAAAATTCTTTTTAGATTAACTCAACTTTGCGCAGTTTGTGACAATGACGGAAAACTTATAGAATGTGATACATGTTCTAAATTTTTCCACATCGATTGTCTTGATCCACCGCTTTTACGAACACCTCGTGGTCGCTGGTCCTGTACAAATTGCAAAACACGAAAAAGTAATCCGAGGCCAGGTAATATTTTTAATTGCAATAAAACTGCATATTATTACTTGTAAAATCTAAGTTTTAAACTTTTAAAAGCAAATTATTTAAAAAAAATTTTAGAAAATTTTATTCATAAAAAAATAATCTGATAATAATAACTTTTAAAAGGGCTTGGATAATTTATATTTTTTATTCAATTTTAGTACTTCTTTATATTTTTGAAAAGATTAAAATATCGCTCTGACAATGTAAAATATATTTTCAACGTAGTAACGTTTTATTTTTGTCGATTCAAAAATATTTTTATTTGAATATTACAAGATTAGAAAATTAGAAAAAAAAATTAAAGAAAAGTAAGGTTGAGCGTTGGGTATGTTGTTAGTTATGAAAGGTCGTGAAAAGGATAGGGAGTCAGAACGATCCTCTGCAGCTATGGCACGATCTCGCATCCACGGCTTCGCCAAGAGCCTTCTTACTAAAGAATCTAAAGACTGGGATGGTCTGTATAATGATATTCCTGTCTTACCAACAATTTAACTATGTCACTAAATTTTTAATTTTTCTTCTCATTACTCACTCATAACCATTCATTTAACTTTTCACCTTTATACTTATGAAAATACTTATAATTATTTAAAAATATTTTATTTTTATTTTTTATGAAGCCCTCATCATAAACACGACTCAAAAGTATTAATTTCTTTAAACTAATTTGTGTTCATTTTTGCAATTATATATTTAAATATCACATGACGAGCTTATATATTTATTATTATTTATAATGCGTTTAAAAACATAAATGTTAGTACATCAAAAATTGAATTACTTTTTTTTTTTTTTTTTTTTTTCAAACAATTCTTAAATTTTACAGATAGTAGCATGTCAGAAGAAATTGAAC
>UELX01003401.1:0-23644 GCA_900480035.1 Eupelmus urozonus | reverse complement strand
TGATACATACAGAAATGATATGCAATAGTCAAAAATAAATTCCTATTATATCGCTACTGCTAGCCACATACCTTAATTTTTATCATACCCTCACACAAAGTATATGATTGCTTCGCTCTGGCCGTAAACTACGTCGGCTAGATAACTGGGATCAGTGAATCAAAGCAATTTTTTATAGAGAGGTATGATAAAAATCGTGGATTGCACTCGAGAAAGAAGTAAATCTATTTCACTTCATGCATAATATACTACTATATTTACCAAACTATTTTTTAACTATTAAAAAAGTATATTGTAATTTATTCAAATCCAGGTACACATTTGCCTTCCATGATAATACACCCAATTACTGTGCAAAATTTTAAATAAAAACCAAAACTTTTAAAAATAGTATTTCAATATTTTTAGATGAATAAGAAAATAAAAAATTTTTAATGTCATTCTTATAACCACTTTAGAATATTGACTTCTAAATTTGCTCAGATATAGAGGAAGGCGGTGACACTTATGTCCTGGAATTAAATATATGTATATCACAACATATTCTTTTACAATCAAAAAAGTCAGTTATAACTTCTCTTTTACACTACGTTCAATCTTTTATTCTATAATACTATTAGTAGAAAATTTTTTATTGTTTTTATATTGCCAAAACTAATTAATAAATCGAATTATTATAGCTTTACCCGTGTTTTGTAAATTTTACAATTGAAGTGTAAGCTAGTACATTAGCTATTTTTTTGTTTCTCTGTTACGACTTTTATTTCAATTTTTCTAATTCATATATAATTCAAATCAGTTCTTACGATTTAATCATAAAAATCTTTTTTTTTTATATTATTAAAAAAAGTTAACGTTTATTTTAAGTTGTTAACTAAAAGAATAAGATGGAGTTGAGTTCTTTTGACAATTACAAATTGAATAAAGAAAGTAGATTAATGGTATCTTCAAGGTATTTACATCCTCTTAAAGATCAATAATAGATGTAGATAGCACGTAATACAAATAAAAACATATAAAAAATTTAAAAAACTCAAGTCTAATAATCAAAATATTAATATTAAAAAAAATTTTGAACATTATATTAATATGATATATACATAAAAAAAGAAAAAACATATATGAAAAAATCCGTACTGTTTAAAACAAGGTGCATATGGTTTATGAGAATAAACATATGATAAAACTTACCAGCGGAATCATTACGATAGAAATGATAAAATATATTATTATTTTTAGAATCAGGTTATGTAAATGCGAATAGTAGGGCCACAGACCTGCGTAGATTTGTAACTTTTTATTTAAGTAAAAATAATAATCATCAAATGTACAATCTACGTCCTTATCGTCCATTTGTTTGTACTTTTTTCACCAATATTCTATAAAAGTATGAAAGGAAATTAATCTTTTTTTAGGGTTGAAAAGCGTATACTTTTTATCGAGCTACCACAAAAAATTGTGGGTATATAACTTTAAAGTAAATTGCTCCATCATTTTCTTACTTATACATACCATATATGTGAACAATATATAACTTTAAAGTAAATTGCACTATCATTTCGTATTATATTGCGTGAACGATTTTCATATATAAATAAAAAATTACTGCCAATCATCTAGAACTTCTGTAGCTCAGTCTGTTTTATGCTGTTTACAAGAGCTAAGCGTAAAATTTATTTTTCTTTATATCTAAACTTTTAAAAGTAAGTGAAGTGTATTAGATAAAAATAATGTGCTCTAATAAAATTAAATTTTCTAGTATTTTCTTTCAATTTTATGTAAGAGCTTATATATTTTATTAAATTTTGTAATTTGTTGTTAATAAAGATATTCAGATGAACCGTAAGTATTTTTTATTTATTTTATATATAATTTCTAATTCATTTTATGAAAACTTAGATTTGTTTTAAATAAACTATTTTTCAGTCTCATAGAAAGTTAATTATTACTTTTATGGATCATATATAGTTTTTGCGTTATATAAAAACGTTGTATAAAGTCTGGTAACCTGCTTGATAACGAGCAACTGCCAAAGTAACTAATTGTTGTTTTTTAAATAAACAGTCTGAATTTGGTTTATAACTAATATATTGTCTGATTGCTATATCCTCAGATTTAATAATACAGTTTTATTTGAATTATCTTATAAAATAAGGATATACTTATATAAATCTTAAGAATTTGACTTCAACAATATGAAGCTACGTCAATGATGTTATCTCCCAATCTAATTATGTGTAGCTGTTATTATTAAATATATTAGCAGTGGATTGTTAACGTTGAGATCTTAAGGATTGATTATTGGTAGTTGTGAATTTTATTATCAAGATATCCAAACTTAAGGGGCACGTAATCCGTGATAAATAGAGAACCGTGATTAGATCTCTTCTTACAATTATTTGATAAATATAAAGAAGGTGACATTTGCGACGTTTTGAGACGTTTTTCGCCCGAGCGAAGCGAAAAGCAAGAAAAATAATCACCATTCACACCTGTATCGAAATGTATAATATTTTTTATTGTAAAAGAAAAAAAATATCAAATGCACTGAGAATATTTGTTTGAAAAATTCTCGTTTCATAAAATGGTAACATTTTATTGTTATGATGACCAAACTTTAGTTCAGACTGAATTTCACCTCAATAAACATTAAATTATTTATTCAAGCAACAATTTTTTTTTTTGGAATTCATTTGGACTCATATTTGAAATCTTTTCCGGAATGAATTATCGATATGACTTATAATAATATGACCTATAAGTGCTACTCTTCCTTATATCACTGAGATAATAATTGTTCTTTTAAATGTGATTGCTTTGATCAGAGCTGTGATGGAGGTTTATGTTTCTAAATATGTTATATATTATATTATCAATTTTCAGCTTTTTCCTCAGTCCTACCCCCTTAATTATAGAAATCAATTGTAGTCTTTTTGACTGTAAAAGTACAATAAAATTTAAATTTTTGAGCTAAATAAATTTGAAGAAAACATGACTAGAAGCTATTAGTGTTAGCAATATTTTAGATATAACTCCAGATCTCTGAAGGCGTGCTTAATTGAAATACTATAATACTTGTAATTTTTTATTTACTACACTACGATTTATCAAATGTGAGCACCAGAAATGTAATTATTCGAAAAATGCGCCCGGGAAAAAGAAGAAAAAGGATGACGCATAACAGTACTTTACTCTATCAATGAATGTCTAAGGAGAAATATGGTGAACTTACCCTGATAAAAGCGAGTTCTTACTACGAGCGTTTTACTATTCACTCTCAAGTCTAGCAAAGCATTTCCGACTAGGTAAGAGTTGATAATGCCATTCAAGAATTCTATAATCTACGAGTAATTAAATAAAATTGGTATACTTAAAAGAAAGAGCAAAGTTTTGTGTTGAACAAGTTATCCTTTTTTGTTCTTTTGAAAATCCATATTTAAGATATAAATAGTATATTACGCATCTAGGGAGCAAAAGTGAAGAATTTTCGTTTTCTTCCGTATAGTGTGTATACTATTAATTTGTTTGCTTGTCGAAGCTGTTACAACCTTTGCGATCGGGCGCCGTGAGAAAAAATGGTACTGTCGACCCGTTTGACAGAAATAGTACATTTTAATACTAGTGCGGTAAAATGATTTCGATCTCCTCGCATGGACATTTGCGTCCAAGCGAAGCGAGGGTGAAAAGACCACGCGTGGTTGAAATCACTTTCTCGTTTATTTAAGGAATCGTATTTTTTTATTCGAATTGCACATGCCTAGATTTAGCATACGCTTTTTTTGTTCGAGCGTGTGTGAAATCGAGTTTGCGCACTGAGTATCAAAAAATTTATTATTTTGTATCATGGTTGGTTTAATTTCTAAAATAACTGCTATATAAGAAGGTAAGTTCAATAATTATTTTTTCGAAAAAAAACTCTTGCAAGCTTGATAAAAAAAAAAAATTGAAAAGAATTTTTTAGATTTTAAAGATTATGCTGGAATGTTAAAGGTTTTCAATTCCAGTTTTTTTAAATTGGAGAACTACCTTAAATAGAGCACCGCTATATAAACTGAAGAATTGTGTAAGTGTTATAGTGATCTTCTATACTATATAAGGACAAAGGGCCTCTTGCGATTCTTGGTCTTGAAATTTTGGATAGAAGTTAAGAAACAGGTTTTAGAAAGAGACAATGCAGCATGGAATAAACGACATAAAAGAGGTATGACAGTAAGTCTATGTAACGACTATCGGTAAGTTTGATAAGGGAGCTGGCGCTAGTGCGATTACAGGCCATCAGAGTTATACTTTTAATCAGTAAATTGCAATTTTTTTTTCCGATTTACTTTGATGATTTATTTTTATGCGATCTACTTTATGTGAATAAGATTCCTCATTAAACTCATAATTATTTAGGTAAGTGTTCATCAGATAGACTCTACAAACTGCAAATGTATAGAAAACTCTATAATTTATCACCGGTAATGGAACCCCGCCCAATTTATATAAGTAATAGTCAAATTTCCTGATCTCCTAAATAAAGATCAAACTCTAATAGTTAATAATTTCTGTTTTCGCGCCAAAAGCCTAACGCCATCTGCATACAATAAATTGGCACGCACGCATGCGCGGCTCCCACGCGCCTATACTTATATGTATACAATTACACAATACACATACAGCCTGATCTCAGATACTCAGATCGCGATCATGTTATACTCACGCACGCGTGTACTCGGCGATCATCATCAGTAGGTAAGGAAAAAGAAAGAAAAAAAAAATCACGAGCGAGTATATAAGTATACTCGATAGAGGACAAACAGCCGCGAGTATAGCTAGTAGCCTCGCTCCCTCTCACGCAGCGTATATACAAAAGTCGAACCTTGGCTTCTCAAGTTACCTTCGATCCTTCGTTATTTTGATTCGGCGTGTTTTCGAAGGCTGTACGCACATTTACGCATCGAGCACTCTTCGAGTCACGCTATCCGCTCTTTCTCTCTCTCTCTCTCTTTCTCCCGTTCTTTCTCTATCCATTCGTGATCCGAAAGAGACACGCGCATAACACACAGCACAAGAGCGCGAGAGCCGTGACGTTATCCTCCTTTTTTCCATGTCCAGTAGCACGTCGGCGTCCTGACACCGCGCTCTCTTCGGCCCTCTTTTACGATGCGCTGAATAACGGAGCAGAAAAATAGAGACAGCCACACGGCGAGACTCGACTCCGGACGCGCGCTCATCGCCGACGATGCTTTAACGCAGGTAATTACTTGCCTTATCCTTCTCTTATTTAAGGCTTCATTCTCCACATTATTATTATTATTATTGTTATTATTATTATTATTATTATTATTATTATTAGTTGGCTTTGTTTACTGTTTTACGCTTTGTTTGTTGGCTTCGATTAAATTTTATACTGGCTTTCTTCAGATTCTACTTTTCGTTTCTTTTCTAATTGATCGCGCTTCTTTTTTATTTCGATAGTTTCCGGGTTATTGAACTGGTTGTTGGTTTGTTTATTTATTTTAAATTGGGGTCGATAAAATTAATCGTGCTTCTTTGTTCAATTACAAGCGTTTATTATTGGTTCATTGTTTTATTAAAATTAAAATGTTATTTCTAATGAATTCTCATAGTGAGCATCACTATTCAGAATGGTTTTTTCCAACTTTTTAAGGTGGTATTACATCATAGATGATAATGTGGCTAGATACGATTTGAAGTATTTAAGTTTAATCTTATGTACATACATTTTCATTGATTTCAAAGTACTATTTCTTTTTCAAATAGGCCATAATTTTGTAAATTCCTAGGTTATATTCATCAATAATATTCATTTTGCTTATCAGAAAACATATTTTTCACTTAATTAACTTTCCATAAATACACATAATTTTAAATTACCCATAATATTGAAATAAATATATCTTATTATTGATAATACTAGAGTACTTTTATCCGCTTGAATACATGTGAACTTTGATCTTTATAATTAACCACCCAGTTCAAGTCAAGTGATTCAGAACCAATTATATAAATTAAACTTGTATACATTTAATCATCTTAAATGTATAAGTAAATAGTATTTATATTTAAGTAATATGTTTTTCTTAGATATTAAATCATTTTAATAAATTTTATTTAAGTAAATATTTAATATAAATAAAAAAAAATGTAATATCTTGAGTACTTTAATAAAATTATCATTTTTTTCAGGTCAAAACAGTAGAGAAACGTCTTTTCCATAACGCACAGAAAAAGTTCAAAGCCTAAAGATGGGATATTTATCATATTTAAAGCGTTCTCGGACTGTACATCTTATGTTTGCTATCACATTTTTCACATCCGGCTTAATTATAAATTTCTTCCAATGTATCTTATATTTTGGATTAAGGCCTTTTTCAAAATATTTGTATCGTAAAATCAACTATTACCTTTGCTATTCATTCTACAGTCGTAAGTATATAAAAATATTTATTTTTTTATATTACATAATAAATATATCATTTTTTCTTTTTATTTCTTTCTAGAATTAGTCTTTATGGCAGAATGGTGGTCAGGGACAGATGTCATTATATACATAGATAAGAAAGATTTTGAAAAATATTATGGAAATGAACATGGTTACCTTTTAATGAATCATTCATATGAAATTGATTGGTTAATTGGTTGGATGTTCTGTGAGCGCATTCGTATGCTTGGAGTAAGTATTACTTTTAATGATATTTTATGGCATATTTTTCTTTAGTAACTTTACTATAGATATTAAGTTCATTAATATAAATGCTATAATTGTTTCAGAATTGTAAAGCTTATGCCAAAAAATCTATACAGTACATTCCTACTCTCGGATGGGCATGGAAATTTGCTGAAAGCATATTCTTGGAAAGAAGTTGGGATAAAGATAAGGAAACAATTGGTGCTCAAATTAGAGAATTGGTTGATTATCCAGATACTATGTGGGTTAGTAAATGCTTACATCTAAATATTTTCTTTCTATTTAAAACAATCTTATAACTCTGCATTTTTTTAGCTCTTACTTTACGCGGAAGGTACGCGTTTTACGCCAGAAAAGGCTGAAGCTAGTCAAAAATTTGCAAAAGAGAAAGGGTTACCTGTATTGAAGCATCATTTGACACCTCGCACAAGAGGATTCACAGCTAGTATACCACATTTAAGAGGCAAAGTTGGAGGAATTTATGATATTCAATTAGCATTCAAACCGAATGATGCTGTAAAGCCTACCATGACAAATCTCCTACTTGGAAAAGGAGTTGAAGCGCACATGTACATAAATAGAATACCTCTTGAAACAGTACCAGAAGGTGAGGAAGCAGCAGCACAATGGCTACATGAAATTTACCAAGTAAAGGTAAAATTTTATTTTATTTATTTTTGTAAGAAAGTATTTTATACTTACAATAATAAAAAAAAATTTTTTAGGATAAAATGGCAGAAAGTTTTGAAAAAACTGGAGACTTTTTTGCAACCAGTGGTGTGCCTAGAACAGATACATTTAGATTAGAAAGACGATATTGGTCTCTTGTTAACACTATGTTTTGGGCGATTGTTGTTCTTGTACCTATGCTGTATTACCTCGTTAAGCTCCTCTTGTCAGGCTCAACAATGTACTTTTCTATAGGAGTTGGAATCATAGTTTTATGTAAATATATTTTAAATTTGTATATTAATTTATTTAAAAAACATACTAAAAAATATATGTATATATTTTTGTTACAGTTTTCTTATTGATGTATAAAACTATTGGAATGTCTGAGATTAGCAAAAGCTCTTCGTATGGAGCCGCCGAAACAAGAAAAGCAAAATGAAAACGCACTCATTTTTTAGAAACGCGCAAAATGATTTACAAATGTGAAGGTGGTTGTTTTTGATTGCTGCAAGTGGTCGTGAGATTTTTATGATAACTTGTCTTTAAAGACATCTGTTATTTTGTTAATTTACATTATACACAACCAAAACAGAATGTGGATGTTTTTTTTACATAGCCTAGAGAGAAGTTACTGTATATGTAATAATTTTTGTAATTATTAAATTTACTGTATTTTTGTGTTGAATTTCTACCTTCTCTGACAGAAAAAAAAAATTGTTATTGTTACAGTAAAAATGACTGTTTAAGGCCAATTTGTTCCAAGTTATTTCTTATTTCAATTTTTATCAGTTAATTCTTTATCAGTCGGAATGTTGTTTGATTCATGATGTTTCTCTTTATATCCTTCAAGAGGCGCGGCCATATACCTTATTGTCCTTAATTTTCCTCTAGCATCATAATATCCATAATGTCCTTTAACTGTTCCATCTTTCAATTTTTCCTCTAGTCTAAACTGGCGATTTTTCCTACGATCATATTAAGAAATTGTCGAATGACAAATATAAGAGATTTTAAAATCAAAATATACAAGGCAACGACAGTGCAAATAATCGCTTTGCGCATTTGCTAACTGAAGCACTGTCATGGCTCTTAGTATAAGGGTTTCACTTACCCATCTCCAGTATCAAAACCAAATATGTACGTTTTTGGTCCTTCGTGTCCTTGAATTTGAAATTCTACCCGGTCACCGTCAGTAGATAATTCTAGAGTCTCTGGCGAGTCCTTTTTTGGAGATTTTTTCTTGACATTGTTATGCACACTTTCCGAAGTTGCCTAAAACGCGACGATTTTTTTAAAATTATCTATATAGATATAAAAATAATCGATAATTGCTCTCACTTTTATAAGAATAAGTCAGGAAAAAAGCTCTCTCGTAAACTTTACTAATTTATTGCAAAATTAAAATACTAATTATTATTCAAGGATAAATATTTATCAATCATTTTGCAAACTTTTCCCTATATAATTAATAAAAAGACAATAAAAATTAAGTTTTTAAATTCAATTGAAAGATTAAAATACAATTGGAAGGAAAACGTGGGTCTTACATCGCTGGACTTGTTCTACTTAACATATATACATATACTGCCGAAGCTAAAACTATATATAACGTTTGCTTTTAACAAAAAAATATAAAAAATTCTAACATTATATTTTCAGACAATCTTCTCCTCAAACTCAAACTGCAACAAAGCTATGAAAAATACAAACAACAACCAAAGTGTACCTACCTCCGATTCACCCTCGGTCTTATTAGGAAACGGATCGTGCTCCCTCACAATAGGCACGGGTCCTTGATCCTGAACAGTCTTCGGGCTCTCCTTGACTTTCACCGGAACATTACTCCTGTGGTTTTTCGGCGTCTTATCCTTCTTAATCGACGGACGCACCCAGTATCTAGCATAATCCGAAACTGCATCGGGCGGCGGAGGCTCCACGTACCTCGACGGATAGCCGGCCGATTCCGATTTCACATACGGAATCGGCCTTAGTAGCAGGGCTTTCTTGGCACTGAACTTACTCTCCGCTGCGTCCTTGTCCCTTCTGTTCGCGTTCAACACGAAATTTTGCGTCGCCAGCGGTGAATAGTAGAGCACGTACGGCTCGTGTGGGACCATGTTGTTTATCCTGCTGATGTCCAGCGGCGAGAGCAGAAGCTGGACTGGCATCTGGGGAAAAATCCTATCCTGCGTCGACTGGACGCGCGTCACCAGGCCGCAGATGCATTCTATCAGCAGCAGCTCCAGGAAAAAGGCGAAATTCATTAAAATTATTAGCCGATCTTTCGTCAAAGCGCACTTTACACACTGAGGCTGTTGTCAAATTATTGTCTCGATTATTACTGACATTCACTTTGCTGCGACCGGCAATCGAATATCGCACGCATAACGCCGGAGCTGTTACCAAAGTTTTGTCCACCAAGAACTGTGTATACACGTGTTCTTACGCGCGTGTTTTTTTGCCGATCCACCTTCTAACTTCCCACGTACACGCCCAAGTTTTTATCCCCAAATGAATATAAGTATATACAGAGCCGATTTTTTTTTGCGCCCGGACAATTCGCCGCCGTCGCGCGTCTGTCCAGCGGGCGGGCCGCGCTGCTGTGTATTGATTGAAGCGCGTGGACCGAGCGATCGGCGGGCGCGCTCGAGCGCGACAAATAAAGCCTACATAACTGTTGGACTCTAACGTTTTTTGCAATGTCAAGAGTGAAAGCCTCTGCGGCCGCGCGTCCGGCCAAGGCAAAAAACCTCTGAATTTTTGGATGCGGTCGGAAGTGAATTTGGAAAACTTTCACATGTCGATTTTACGAAGTTTTTTGCCGGCAGGCCGCGGCTGGATTTCTAAATTTGACTGCGGGAACGCGCGAGTTGTTTGTTCGTCAAACGAGCCGTGGTGTTTTGGATTTGGGTGATTCGCGCGTGCCGATTTTTAATTGCGAGTGTGAATTAAGGGGATGCGGGTGGAATGTGTTTTTTTTTTTGTTTTAGAGGTATAAGTGCGGTACTTACCAGTGATCCCAGGTACATCGTGTTTTCAGCTGAATGGTCCGATTAAAACTGGGCTGCCTGCTCTTTGATATGCATGCTTGAGCGATTCCTATGTACCTGCTCTTTCTCTCCCCTCTTTGGGTATATCCCTTTCATGCAACTCTTGAGACATAATGCGATCGTTATTTTATTCCAGATCGACTTTTTAATAAAGCAAAAAGTTATAATGATTGTCTTGATTAAAATATAATCTACCGTAATTTTTAACTTATTTGCAAATAAATCTAACTTCTACAAAGTATACTGAATATAAATTTTTAACTGTAGGTAATCATAAAAAAAAAGTTATTTAAAATTGCTACTTTTAATTTATTATTTTAAAATTCCTTTCTGATAATCCGCGCAAAAAAGTTCCATTCCCGAAATATCGTAAATATATTGGGCGATGCATCAGGTGTCGATCGCTGAACGATTTCCATGTAAGTCCAATATAATTTAACATTTCGCCAATATATCGCCACGGGGCTAATCCAATATATTGCCCATACTATCACACGTATATCTTAATTTGAAAATTTAAAAATATGTAAGAAAATATATATGCTCCGTGGCGATATATTGGCGAAACGTTAAACTATATTGAGCTTAGGAAGTAGTTTAGAACAATGCCCGACGAATAGCCCAAAGTATTTTGCTAATGTTATGTTTTTTTGCGCGGGAAATAATTATTGTACAAATATTTATAAGAATTTTTTGAAGATATATATATCTTCTAAAATAAACCGATTCAACATTGGTAAAATTATTTAATGTGTGTCATTAGTATTCAGTAATTTGGTCGTAACTTGGATAACTAAAGAATGAAGGTTCTCAAAGTACTAGGTCATGATGTACTAACTACTGTTAAGAAATTCGTCGTCTCACAGTTCTCGTTACTTAATAGAAAATGTACCCGTTCTAAAGAAACTCTTTACTCAACGTTGTGTATACGTTACGAGCAATTGGTTAACGATATTGAAACAATGATTCAACTAAAACTAATCCATCTCCCTTGAACTATACATACTGTGCGGATACAAATTGCATAGGGTTTATTTACGATCACATCCGTTTAAAATTTAATAAACTAGTTTTTTAAAGCTTTGTAGTTACATGAAAGTAAAAAAATTAAAATCTGGGATGAGCTATATTATCAAAAATGAAATAACGATCATGAGACGTTAACGTCGTTGATTATATGATCGGAAGCGGAAGACCTAGTCTCGAGGACGACATTAAATTCGACAATGAGTGCAGCACAATGACTTTTGTCAGAGCTGTCTGTCCGTCTGTCTCTTATTACAGTTAAAGGATACACTTCGCGGAAACGTCGATTTCGTACAGCCGCTTGCGTCACTCGCTGCTCCATATAAAACGCGCGATTTCGAAAAAAACATTTTCGAACTTTGTATTTTGAGATCAGTGATCAAAATTTGTAACATTCGTAATAATCTTTCTGTTTCAACGATTCATTATAGTCACCTTTAATTATGAAACATTTCGCTTCGATCCTCGTTTGCTGCTGCGTTTTAATTTCATCATTGCACCGAGCCCTGGTAAATTGTTGCAAAATATCTAATTAATAATTTGAATAATCATGCCTGTTTTACTATGGCTCTCTGGCTTCCTTGCCAAGTTAATGTAAAAATGTGTAAGTAAGGGTTTAAATTAAAATTGTTATTATCTACTGTCTGACAGGTGTCTACTTTTTCTACTGGCTTCATATAAGGATATACACTTTATTTGGCTTATACTTATAGTTTAATTTAAAGCATTTTTCTGGTTCTTTCCAGTGAGTCAACGCTTTACTGTCTAGTCACTGCCATTCTTGAAAGTATCTATAAGGATATTATATTAATTCAGTATCAGACTTTTTTTATTTATCAGTTACAATTGTAGTTTACTTTCCATTTTTTAGATTACTTTCCATTTCACCTTTACCTTTCAGTTTAGATCTTTTTTTTTCGATATCTAAATAAATTAACGTTTTTTTATAAGTATCATTTAATAAAACGAAATTTCTTATTGGCATAAATTTTTAATTAAAAAATTTAAAGTACACTGAAGAAGTCACATCTTCTTATTTGAAGGTAATAGCGTTTGTTTCTGACTGTATAACGATTACGTATACACGACAGAATTTCGTGCTCATTGCGTAAAAAACATTTACACTTGAATGCTGCCAAACCAACCAACACAAGATGACCTTTTTAAATGTTGACATAGCGGTCCTTTATAAAACCGCAATTTGCTTTTAAGAATCATTGCATGTCTTATTAAATGTACATGCATACATTGATAATAAATAAATAATAATTGCTTAGAGTCTTAAATAACTAATTTTATAATCCATCTCAAACATCCTTAAAAACAACATTTTTACACAAAACATTCAAAAAACCATGCACAAAAAGCAAACAATTATCCATATTTCCAATTAAAATTCACAATTACTGCTACCTTTAAAACGGCAATCCTTAAACATTCCAGAGTCTAAAATGCCGCACGGGCAACCAGCAGAGCGACGAGCAGTTCCAGAAAATAATGCAGCTATGTCGGCGCCGGGTGATGGGCTACGAGCGCGAAAACGGAGGCAACCGGGACTACAACCGTGACACCGACTCCCAGGAGTCCTCCGATTCGGACTCCGACGAAGACGTCTTCGACAATAAATTCCTCAACTCAGGCGGCGGCCGTTATAACAAAAACTCTCAGGATAAGTCGAACGGCGGTAGATACGACAATAATTACGGCACGAGGAACTCGAGTTCGCGGCAGGGACAGCGTAATTGGAGGTCGAGCAGCGGCGGTGGTAATAGTGGAGATCAAAGGTCCTCGATGTATGATAATTATCAGACGAGCTCGAATGGTAGGAGGAGTATGGGGAGGAACGGAGGGATGGATTCGAGAGGATCGGACAGCGGTTATTCGACTAGATATAATAATGGCAACGGCAATAGTTATAACAATAATAATAATAATATGAATCGCAATGGGAATGGTAGTGGGAATAATTACAATAACAATGGGGACGATAACAACGGCGATGGAGAGCGAGAGCAGGCCGTAAGATATAGTTTTTTAATGAACTTAACTAGATTTAAGCAAGGTTTGATTGAACTCGTAAAAACATTGGTTTTCTTTATCTTAGCTAATCTTTCGTTAACATTAACTGATTTTATCTCAAATAGAAAGCAAAAATCTTTTACTTAAATATTAAACTTTATTTGTGTTATTTTCTTTAATTTTTGTATTTTCATAAAAATGCAGTTAGGAAGTGCAACAGCTCCTCGCTAGATAAGTATCATGCAGTTTTAAATTTTCAGTCTAAACGTATTTGTTGCAGTGCGTCATCCAGTGCTTTTTCAATGAACTCAATTTGGTAAGCCAAAAAAAAAAAACGCAGCGTTATGAACAATAACAACTTAGCTTGGGTTAGTTGCTTCGATTTAAATAATTTAAAAATTTGTTAATACAATTGTATGCAAGAGCCTTGAATTGAACACGCGTTAAAACTTTAGTATTCATTGCGAAATATTTGTTGATCCAATGCACTTTGCGCATAAGTCTTGCAACACACTATAACAAGAAATGACGATTAGTAGACAAAAAACTTTGGGCAGTTTTTACGTGCTTATTATAATTATTATATAAACAGAAATTTGATTACACAGGGACGAATAAAACAAAAATTTCTTATATAAGCCGCAAAAACTAATCAATCAACCAGTCTACACAGTAACAAAATCAATTAATAGAATTAAATTTTTTTTTATAATTTTTATAAAAGGTACAGATATCTAGAGAAAATGTCTACTTTTGTCAATAAAGATATTAAATATACGCATGCAAGAAAAATTAAAAAATTGAATAATATACTAATTTTTTAGATTTTTTCAGTCTGACATCTTTACTGACCAGAATAGTGATATTACTTTTTTAAAACTTTAAAATTGTTTTTGTTTCAGAATTTTTTTATCTTTGCAAAATTTATCTATTTCGTTTAGAAAAGTACCCAAGCTAAATTGTTTTATTATACATAACACTACACAAATTTCTAATCAGTACTATAATAGGTCGATCAACGAGGTTTTCCGGAAAGATCATCCGTAACCAGCATAATGACGCATAGTATTCAAGATCCTGAACTACGAGATTTCGTGGAAGAGTCTGTGATAGAATGCTATCATTATTTGAATAACAACGGACGACAAGAAAAATGTCAATTTTCACAAAACTTGTTGTCGTGTTTAGCTGAAAAAGGAAGTGAGGTAAGTAAAAAACTTTTCTTTGAATTACCTTAAAATTATTTGACAAAAATTTGCCTTTAAAAGCCTTGAGAAAGATTTTTACATTTTTAGAGATGTGAAGATTGGGATGATGACTAGCCTGAGAATTGAAAAAATTATTATCTCTAAGAAGATATGAAGACAATTTTTAGGTATTTTATAATCTAGGTATATTTGATCATAAGATTTATGTACAGAATAACAAATTCTATGTAAGAATTAAAAATACAGAGTTTTTTAGCAATATTTTACAAGTTTTATACAAAGGCACTACCTACCTTATCAAAGTGCATACAATTAACAAATACAAAGTAGCGATTTAAAATAGTATCGAAGGGTTTTAAATAATAATACTTAATCAACGCGCGACTTAAAAAAATCACTTTCGCTTTTTTAAATTCTCAAAGCGCTTCATTAAATCGTCAAAGTCTATATCATCATTTTCACCTGTGGCATTATTTGGTGGTGCATCATTCTCTGATGGAACAGCAGGTAAATCAGGTAAATTAAAATCATTCATTTGCATTTTAGATCGAGGTTGTGGTTTTGGTTTCTGGTCAGACTGTATAATAAAAAAGAAATAATTATTAATAAAAAATATTGCAATTACACTCTATGAAGTCTTTTGAATTTAAAATTTTCATAAGTGTTAATCTTACTTGTTTATTTAGATCTGGTGGGAATGATCCATAAGGTGGTGGTAAATCTTCTTCCTATAAATAATTGAAAATTAATTAACTTAAATATTTTTTAGATACTTATATTAAAATTATGTCTCGGTGGCCAAAAAATGCCGGCAAAATTTACTTATTGTAACACTAGCGAAAAAACTTCACCTACAAATCCCATGAAAACTCTTAAATAAAGTTTTTTTATCCAAGTTATAAATTTTTTTCGAATTTTTGAAAATGAAACTTTTTATCTCGCTTTTTACGCTAAGTGATTCAGACACAGCGCTTTTACAGTACAAAACAGAAATGCGAAATTAAATACTCATACATCCAACAAAAGGCATCAACTTTTAATAAGCATTTTAAAGACTTTTAATCGATATTTGACAGTGATTTTAGGTATATATAATATTAGATTTTATTTTTTTGAATCTTTTGTACTATAAAACGTTGTTCTACGGAATTTTCCAGGCTTTGAACCATGAATAAAGTCTTTTAACCTACGCTATAGTAGGTATCAACCCCGCTTTTTTCGGCGAGTAGAGACTCTTTTATGTTAATTTATTGAAAGCATGTACATACTGGCTTATTTGTATTAGCTTTATCTAGTGGAATATTATAAGAGAATGCTGCTGGATTAAAATGGTTATTTGCATCTTTTTCGGGTGCTGAAGATGTGCTAGGTAGTGTAAAACCCATAGCTGGAACTGGCCCCCCACTAACATTAGGTGGAATTGGAAGTTGTGGAAATCCTATAAATCCAGCTGGTTGTGGCATACCACCACTTGCTTGATCTAAATTGTTAGGAGCCTGTCCACCATTTCCTATATCAATCAACAGGGCATCTTGACCTTCAGCCATAATTTGTGGATCTGGTTCATACTCAACATTGTATATCTTTGCAATCTCAATTAGGTACTTCTCTACTAAGAGTTTAGATGGAGACTGAACGCTCATTTTGTGTTTTAGTTTTTCTGATATAGTTTGTAGCGCTTCTTCTCTGCAAGCATCTGCATATTGTCTACCATATTTTGAAGTTAAAATATCTGCGATAACTTTCATCTCTTGTACATCAGTCTGTATTCGTGGGGCAGCCCAGATTATTGTAGATATTGCTTCAGACAATCCATCATCGAGTGTTCTAAAAGAATTAAGAATGCGTACAATGTATATACCTGTATATATCTGTATATAGGTACTTATTTGAGATTTTATTAGAAAATAAAGAATAAACAACCCCTTATATACTTACTTCATTTGTTGAATAAGACCAAAACGAGCAAGTAAGAGATCGCAATACATCTCTAAAAGTTCCATTGCTTCAACCATGTAATCTTCCCTTATGATATGCTCCACCCTGATCCTAGCCCTTTCAACTTTACCAGCAGCAATATAGTCTGCTATTTCTTTTCTTGCTTTTTGTGCTAACTCAGTCTTCTTTTTTTCTAATAGCTTTAGTCTGTTAATGGCTAACCTAAGATGTGTTTTTAATTTTGTATAATTTGGCCCACTCGAAAACATCCTGACAATTAAAATACTTTGGGTAAATCAGTCTTGATTCGTTCTTGTAACACTTCGCAAGAATTTCACGAAGAAAAACAGTTGATATTAAAAATTACGTTCGTTGCCGTACTCGAAGTTTGATACCGAACCAAGAGGAAATTGACAATGAATCACAGGTGATACACAGATTACACGTATATACTTGTGTACTATACGTGCATCACACAAAATGAAAATACACATGACGACATGACAGTTTCAATTCCACGTTCCTCGATCCAATTTCATTATTTCGTAGTATAATTAGTCATTCAGAAAATTCTCAAAATAAAAAAAAAATAAATAAGCTACGTGTATATCAATTTCATAATAACGACAATGAGTAGTATATTACAAATATAATTTATTTATTTACTGGTATAAAAAAATAAAATTTAATTATTGTGTATTTTTATTAACGAATAAAAAGATGAAAAAGATTATCATTGCATCATATAGTAATTTTTTATTATAACTTCTTTTTATTGGCTTATAATTTTATCCACATTATTTTAACGGGTAATATTATTTAAGGTGATAAAATCTACATTTTTTCATAAATTATAAATAGCAAAAGTGTATTTAATCAGTTGAAAAAATCTTAAAAAAGCTATACTTTATGGATAATATATTAAGAAACTATATTACTATTATAATCCAATAGAAGATTTTCATTACTTTGATCATAAAATAAAATGGTACAGAGAATCGCAAACGAACTATTTTTTTTTTTGTTTATTTCATTAAAATTCCACTATTGGATTAGAATGTACTTTTCACTTAACATTATTTATAAACACTAATGCGCATTCATGTTGTTCAGTGCATTTCTTGTAGCAGTACAATTTTTAAAGATTATTAAAAAATATACATTAAATTATAATACATGTAATACCAACAAATATTTGATTTTTAAAATTTATTCTCTGAGTCTGGCCAATCGTTGTGTTAATTCATCTTGTTCTTGACTCACAGCGGTGGAGGTGCCTATACTTCCTAATTGTCCTGATGGAAGTTCCATATTTAACTCCAATCTACAATTAAAATTTAATAATTATTTTTATTGCTAAACAGTATCAAGATAAAAAGTATTATAACATACCCAGCTTCATCTGCTACTTGTTGCATTAACAAGTCTACTTCATTTTGAGGAACATTCGTTGTCGTAGTCTGAGACATTGCATTCTCCATGTATGAACTCTGAACATCTAAATCTTCAAACTGACTTTCAAACTTATCCATAAGACCTGAAATTTTTTCTAAATTCATAGATTTCATAGCAGCATCCATAGCTTTTACAACTCCAGCCATTGATTGTGTCACCTTTCGTGTAGTTAATGCAGTTTGTACTCTACTTGCAACAGCATCTACTCTTGCACTCATTCGTAAATAATTGAGTGCTTGATTCTTTTGTCTTATAGCATTTTCAGCATGAATTTTTGCCCCTTCCATGTTTCCCTTTTGAATTGCTTTCTTTACTTTTGCTTTTTCTAGCTTCTCTTCCTTCTCGCATTTTTTTGAGTTTCGCTCTAGCTCCTTGACAGCAAATTTGAGGTTGAAAAGGTTTTCTACACAATAATAATGTTAAGGAAAACACAATAATTTTTACAAATACAATAAGTAAAGCTCAAAGAGATTAAATGTAAAAATGTTATCTTATATTTATTATAGGCTATCATAAAGTAAATTTAGAAAAGGATACTCTCCATCTGAGAGACAGACATGGCTGATTGTTCGGCCCCCGTTGTGCTAACTGTCAAGAAATAATCTCAAGAGTAAAACGACCGTGCGGCTGCGTCGTCGTCGTCGTGTAGGTGTTGTCAACTTCGTTGATTCGCAGTTTTCAATAAGTTTTTAATTGTATATAGCTCTGCTCAGGGGTTCTTGCTTTAAAAAAATAACAGTGGCGCATTGATTACTCCAGCTTACTCAAGGTCGAATATATTCAAATTATTCTGCGAGAATGATTCTAGTTCAATGTCAAATAAAATATCATAAAAATTTATAAAAATCGTATCTAAAAAGCGACTAAGCACTTAAATGGAATGAAGCAGAAGGAAAAAATTACGAGGATTTTAACGATTGATATTTGTAATAACTGCTACTGACTGACTCATCGGGCATTTGGCCACCAGTAACATGGAAACACAGCTGATCATTGAATAGTACAGCTTGAATCTGTCAGATGGCGATCCCAGTACTATTTAGTATTCAGTTTCTACTTAACCGTTTGCCTGAGAGGCGAGATGACAGAGAGACTGGCACGGATGACGGATAAAGTTTCAGATTACGTTAATAGCAAGTGTTACAGTGTCGTCAGTGATAAGCATCAAGGACCGAATAGTGTATCGCAATTTGCGCTCTCTGCCTTGCCAGCAGCAGGTAGCGGCATGCTCAACTGATGCCAACATAACAAGCTTATACTCTAGCTTATGGCTTTACTATCTGGCTAGGGAGGAATTATTCCTACATTATTGGAACTGAGGGGAATCAGGAAGAATTTTGCTGATGGGGGTGGAGAAGAAAGGAAAAATAGTTGGAAAATACGAGTCGGAAGACAGGAAGGAAGAGAAAAAGGAAAAGATAAGGGAAAGAAAAATGAAAAGATAAGGAAAAGAAGAGATCGGGAAAAATAAAACGGTTTTAGGTAAATCTCGAGTGGCCATCAGATGGCATAGCTCGACGTATCCAGGAGTAGAAAAAAAAAAAATACTTGCCAGTCTGGTTTTCGGCTGCGAGTGTTGGAGGTGTGATTTTGCGAGAGGTGACTGGATGAAAATAGTAGGTAATGAGTTATCGTTTTTTGTAAAAGATAACAAGATAATTGCGATGAGCCGAAAACATTTTTTACAATAATAATTAAAGAGTGAATTTTATGTAGATCAGTATGTTTTATCGTATTTTGCAGTAATAACGAATAAACCACCGGCAGTTATAAGAATTTGCAATTATACATTATTCATACAAGTATTTGCATGAATTGTCTCTGTGTGGTACGATTTGTTGAACCTGTAGCTAATAAAGCAGTAAGTTTTTAAAAGTTATACAATCGTTATCTACCAGGTAAAAAATGATTAAGTTTTTTCATTTTGTAATAAAATTAAAAATATCTGTTTGTTTATAAAAATCATTCTAAAAAACGATAATTTTGAAAACTTGTATATGTCATCATACACTCTAACCTTTTCTTCAAGTCATTTAACTTTTGGTGTCATCACTTATTTTTTGCTTTCTTTTACAGGGTCAAGATGTGTACTGCAGCCAAGGTATTTACATATGCAGATTTTATTATTATATTCTTATTCTTGTAGATTATAACTCACATTTTATGATATCGTATTTTGTATTTTATAATTTTTAAATAATAAGTAGTATATTTTATTTTATATGTCAAAAACAAAAGTAATAATAGTGTAATAATAATAATAATAATTTATCCTAACCAATTATAAATATTCAAGTCACTTAGTTCTTGTTTCTTCATAAAAATATTTTGTTGTTTTAGACAAATCATACACATACTGGAATGCTTAAATCTGTTAAGAAATTAGTATTTGAAATCCTAAAATGCATCGTTATACAAATACATTGGCTTATAGATAACATAGTAGACTTTGCCTTTGGTTTCTATTATGACAGCAAAGTACAGAAAGTACCACCAATTCAGAATAAAATATTACTAGAAAGTACAATAGCATTGGCTCAAAAAATCAGGTAAATATAAATAAATATTTTATTGGATAAATTTTACTATTACAGATTAATCAAAACTATTTTTTTTTTTTTCTTTAGAGAGAAAAAAATAAGTTCAGAAGAAGTAGTTACAGCTTTCATTGAACGATGTAAAGAAGTAAATGGATTATTGAATGCAGTTGTTGAAGAAAGATACGAAGATGCAATCAAAGAAGCTAAAGAAGTTGATGAAATGTTAAAAGATGAAAAAGTAGATCTAGAAAATTTAGAAAAAAATTTACCTCTTCTTGGTGTACCATTCACAACAAAAGAAAGTAATGCAGCAAAAGGTATAATATTAAATTAAATTATTGTTAATAGATTCTTATTAATTAATAACAGTATACGACAATTTACTTCATTTATAGGAATGCTCCATTCCATGGGTACATTAAGTCGAAAAGGACACCGTTCAGAAGAAGATGCTACTGTAATTGAATATGTTAAGAAAGCTGGTGCTATCATTATTGGCAAAACAAATATTCCCGAACTAAACCAATGGATTGAATCAAGAAATAAAATTTATGGACAAACAAACAATCCATACAATACAACTCGAACTGTTGGAGGTAGCAGTGGAGGTGATGCAGCTATAGTTGCGGCATGTGGAGTTCCATTTGCTGTTGGAAGTGATATTGGTGGTTCAATTAGAATTCCAGCTGCTTGCAATGGAATTTTTGGATTCAAACCTAGTGAAGGTATAGAATAAATATCTCTTAAAATATTATTTCAACTTAAAATTTGTTTAATTTAAATATTATTTATTTTATTAATTGTTTATGATATTGTTTTAGGTATGACTTCATTAAAAGGTATAGGTCTAAGAAACAAAGAATATATCGAATCAATGGCAGAAGCAGGTCCACTATGCAAACGAGCTGAAGATTTAGAATTATTGATGAAAATTATATCAGGTCCTTATTTAAAAACTTCATTAGATCCATCAGTAAATTTAAAAGATTTATCTATTTTCTATCAAGAAAGTTCAGGAGATATTCGAGCAAGCAAGCTTAGTTCTGCTGCTTATAATGTTCTAATAAAAAAAGCAGTAAAACATTTAGAACAAGTTACTGGAAATGCTACAAAGGTATTGTATATCTATAAACTATTTAATCAAAATTTAATGTCTATTAACACTAATGAATAAAAATTAATTTGTATTAATAAATAAATTAAATAATAATAAATCTTATCACAGATAAAATTACCAGGTTCAGAATATAGTTACCGTTTGTGGCGATTTTGGATGACACAAGAAGATTGCGATTTTAAATCCGATCTAACAAACAATAATGTAAGCAAATGAAGTACAAAAAATCTTAATTATCATTTTCTACTAATGTATAAGGTATTTTTAAAATAATTTTTGCGTGACGTCGGCGACTTTTTGACCGCATTTCGGTTACGTTTGCAAAAATCATTTTAGAAAAATCTTGTCTAAACATGTAAGCAAATTGAATTAATTTCTTTATTATAGTATAAAGCAGAAACTTTTTATTATTATTAAATTAATTAATTAATTAATACATAGGGACGTACAAGCGCTGCAGCAGAAATTTGTAAAACATTAAAGGGAAGCGGAGAAGTTACATTAGCAGCTATAATAAAACTTATTGATAATGATTTTTTCCCAAAAGAGAATGCAGAGTGGGCAAAATCTATTACTCACGAAATGAAAAACTATTTAGTGGTAAGTAACATTGGTTATGAAATTCACATTATTTTTCACTACTGTTTAAAAAATACATAAAATTAATGCCATAAAAAATTATCTGTAACAGAAAAAATTAGAATCTAACGGTGTATTAATATACCCTACATTTAATTCGGCAAGATATCACTGTGCACCATTCTTTAGTCCATTTAGTTTTGGATATTGGGCTATTTTTAATGTATTAAAAGTTCCAGTTTGTCAAGTGCCTATGGGTTTAGATGAAAGTGGATTACCTGTTGGAGTTCAGGTAAAATACAAGGAAATAATAATTGAAAAAAATGCAAAAGATTTTATAAAAATTGATTTATATTTTATTAGGTTGTAGCTGCTCCAAATAATGATCGCTTGTGTATAGCAGTAGCAAAAGAATTGGAAAGAGTTTTTGGAGGATGGGTACCACCGTCATAAAATTATAACTACTTACTTACTCATTTTTCAAATTTTTTTACTTTATATAGGTCTTAAGAGTAAAATAATTTTTTGATACATACATCAGTTTCAAGAATCTTCACTTAATTATCAGTAATATTTATAATATAATCAACATAAAATTTAAACATACCAGCATTCCCAGTTTAATATATGTATAAAAGTTATTTAGTTGAGAACGTGTATGTATAATTATTATTGATATAGTGTCTGAATTAAAAAACGCAATATGATACATTTATAGTTACCATTTTATGGTGAAGGAGATTTTTTATTATAAAATTTAAATTATAAAATATATTTATAATAAATCAATTTTATTTTTAATATTTTTTACTAAAAAAATTTACGTGTAATATTTTATAAATTTGCACAAGTATTTTGCTTCAAATAATAAAATATTATTCCAATTAAAAGAATAAAATTTTTGTTATTAAAAAATTATATCTGTACAAACATATACTTATTTATCCCTATAAATAGTTAATTTACTTTATCAAAGGTAATATAAAACATCAGTGCCATAAGCAATATTTGATGAAATTTGGAAGTTTTATAATTAAAGAAGCATTGCACAGATTAAAATTTCGATTGTTTTCTGTAAAAATTTATTGTAAAAACTTTAAGCCGTAGTTAAAGAAATGGAAAAAAGAACATTTTATTAGAAAAATTTAAATATAAATTATAATTTATTAATACTCCCAACTTTTAGTCTCTATAATGCTTTCTTTCCCAATTATAGAACTTTCAATTTAAGCTACTATTTTTTCTGTCTTTACTATCTCGACCTCTCGTTACGTAACGTACAATATAGGCCAAAAAAAAAAAATTTTGCTAGGTGTGGGGTTCGAACCCACGCTCCCAGACGGGAA